>CAUYPK010049467.1:0-28662 GCA_963574355.1 Loris lydekkerianus | reverse complement strand
GCTCCAGTGTTCCAAAACTGTCTCACTCTGCCCCTTAGGATTAGGGCTGTGAGGCAGTTCTGTCCCCGCCTTTAAGCTGCTCAGTCACTAGGTTACTTTGTCCCGCCCGATCCTTGCTCGGGGACCCTGAGGGCAAAGCTTGCCGGAGCAGTTTTTCCACACACGGGCTTTCACTTAGCCCAGCTCAGTGGCTCCTTTTGGGGTCCCAGACAATGCCCAAAGTTCTCCACACTTTTGCTCAAGCTCTCCCCAATGCAGCTCAACTGAGCGCCAAGTCCAAGAACCCCAAAAAAGTTCACAGTTAAGGCCTTTCCGGTTTGCAGTCTCACTGCTGCTTGTATTCACGGTTGCCGGCCTGATTAGGTTGATCGAACACACGCAGCCACTTGCCAGTTTTCCACTGTTTTTGTCTTCCTCCTAGGGTCCAGAAGTCCCTTGCTGGCTCTCTGTATCCTCAAAGGGATGATTGTAGGCAGGGCCCACCGGCCAGAGATGTCTGGAGTCTTGTCTCCCCAGATTCGCCAAGCCCAGTTACAGGGAAGCTGTTACTCAGCCGCCATCTTTAATCCCCTCTCCATCCTTTTACTTTGAGTCTAAATGAATCCTTGCAGGTTGTATGTGTTTCCTGGAAATATCAAATACTTGGTTTCTATTTTTTACCCATTCAACCAGCCTATGTCTCTTCAGTAGTGAGTCCAAGTCATTCTTGTTTATTGACATATGTGGTGGATTTCTGTTCACCCTGTTGGGTAGATTCTTATTACTTTGTTTTACCTCTTGATCCACTGTGTTGCCTGGGCTCTGAACTTCAGCTTTTGAATGATTTTAAACTGGTATCTATTGTGCCAGTACTGCAGGGCAGGTCTGTTCTTCACAAATTCCCATAGTGATTTCTTTCCTGAGAAAATCTTTATATTTCCCTTGTATAAGAAACTTAGTTTTGCAAGATACAAGGTTCTAGGCTGGCCATTATTCTGTTTTGGAAAGCTGAGAATAGGTTCCCACTCCCTACTGACTTACATGATTTTAGTTGAGAAGACTACAGTTAGTTTGACTGGGGCTTTCCTTTTTAAGTTACCTGTTGTTTTCACCTTAGTGCTCACAGTAGTGTCTTTTTTGTGTTACTTTGGCCAGCCTAATGATTATGTGTTGTGGTGATTGCCTCTTTATGATGAATCCCCTAAGAGTCCTTCTTATACCTAGATATCCAGATTTCTAGCAAGGCCAGGGAAATTTTCCTCAATAATTCCCCAAAATAAATTATCCAAACCTTGTATATTTTTGTCTTCACTCTCAAGAATGCCTAGGATTCTTGTGTTCGCTCTGGAAGCACATATACTAAAATTGGAACAACACAGAGAAGACTAGCATGACCTCTGAACAAAGATGACATGCAAATTCATGAAGCATTTCATATTTTTTTCATCATAAAACATTCACAGAAAAAGAATGCCTATAGGGCAGTGCCCATGCTCAGTGGGTAGGGCTCCGGCCACATACACCAAGGGTTCAAACCTGGCCTGGGCCAGCTAAAACAACAATGACAATTGCAAAAAAATAAAAAAATACAGTGGGTGCCTGTAGTCCCAGTTACTTGGGAGGCTGAAGCAAGAGAATTGCTTAAGCCCAAGAGTTTGAGGTTGCCGTGAGCTGTGATTCCACAGCACTCTACTGAGGGCGACATAGTGAGACTCTGTCTCAAAAAAAAAAAAAAGAATGCCTATGTTTCTTAAGTTTGGCCTCTTGACATAGTCCCGCATTTCTCATAGGTTTTGTTAGTTCCTCTTGTTTCTCTGTTTTTTCTCTTCAACTGACTTGTTTGCCACAAAGGCATCATCTTCAATTTCTGAGATTCTATCTTCTCCTAATTGAGCCTATTCTTAAGGCTTTCCACTATGCTTTGTAATTCCTTGAATAAATTTTTCATTTACAGACGTTCTGTTTGGTTTTCTTGAATACTTCTATTTCTTAAAAAAAAAAATTTCATTCATTTTCTGCATTGTCTTTGTGGCTTTTTTGTGTGTTGGGTTTTTATTTTCTCTTGTATTTCCAGGAGGTTTCTCACAACCCATGTTCAAAATTCTCCATCTGTCATTTTGATATTTTCATTTAGGTTGGTATCTGTTGGTAAGGAGTTATTATTTTCTTTAGGGGTTGACCTTTCACTTTGATTTTTTTGTATTTCTGGAATTTTCTCACTGTTTCTCATCTGGCCTCTCAGTTGAGAGCCAAGGGTATAAGGGTAGTTTATGGGCCTGTCTCTGAGACCCTGAAGATCAGTCCCTGACTGTGTCAGGGAGAAGAATGCTGGTCTTAGTTGCCTTTGGGTTGCTCCAGAAGGTGTAATGAACCTCTCAGATTACCTCTGACCTATGGACTTCACCTCTTCTCAACAGTGGGTAGTGAATTAGGTCCCCCAGCTTACTTTTGGTGATGGAAGATGGTACTTGTGTCAATTAGCCTCACACTGTTTGCTTGAGTTGCTTTGAAGGTCTACATCATTGCTCTCCCTGTCACACTGGTTGATATTTGTGTGAGTGAGCCAGCTGCTAAGATGGTCTTTTGTGTCTGTGGTAGACTCTGGTCCCCAGGTGCAGTACCGGAATACCCCAAGCTTTAGGAGGAACCCTGTAGTCTCCCAGGGGGTTTCTTGTTCTCCACGACCACTGAGGTGGGGAAAGGAGCAAAGCAGTTCATGACTAGGTTGTGTAAGCCTCAGAAAGATTTTTTAATTGAAATAGTACAAGTGCTATGCTCTCATTATGGCAGGTGTCCTCAAACTTTTTAGACAAGGGGTCAAATCACTGTGCCTCAGACCGTTGGAAGGCCGGACTATAGTTTAAAAAAAGAAACTATGAACAAATTCCTATGCACACTGCACATATCTTATTTTGAAATAAAAAAACAAAACAGGAACAAATACAATCACACTGCCTCATGTGGCCCGCGGGCCACAGTTTGAGCACCCCTGGTCTTAGGTAATCATGCATTGTGAATAGACGAGCTCGGTGTGTGTGGCTACCGCTGTAACCACTGTGCTACAAGTATCAAGCCGCCAAAAATTTTAAAGTTAGCCACCCTTGTGTCATATGCCTGTAATCCTAGCTATTTGGGAGGCTAAGCCGGGAAGAGTACTTGAGCCCAGAAGTTGAGGCTATGGTGAGCTATGATCATGCCATTGCACTCTAGCCTGGGTGACAGAGTGCGACCCTGTCTCAAAACAAAAACAAAAACAAAATAAAAAACACCAAACACAACTCACCAGTCCAGACATTAAAAAGCTGTTCCCCTACTTCTGACCTTCTAAGTGGGCTCAGAATTCTTGAGCTAAGCTCAAAATAGACAAATAGACCAGAACAAAAATAGACTAACAGACCAGGTTTTCTGCTGTGGAATCTTACTTAACAGAAATTAATCTCTATAAACCTTTAATCCTTTTGTGGAAATCACAAAATGGTCAGATAATATAACCAAATTCCTAATCATTGCTACCACCAGAGGGAAATAATTTATTGGCCATATATAGGCCAAAGATATTGCAGGTTTTGTTCCAGACTGCTTTAATAAAGTGAATATTGTGATGTTTTGGCTTCCCAGTGCATATAAAAGTTATGTTTACACTCTGCTGTAGTCCATTAAGTGTAAGATAATATTGTGTCTAAAAAACCATATATTCACTTAATTTTAAAGTACTTTGTTGCTAAAAATGCTAATGATCATATTGTTACCAGCATGTGATCCTCCTCCATCCTTACGCCCAGTGACAAAGAATTAAAACCAAAGACCAAGGTAGCAAAGTATAAGCAGAAAGTTTTATTTAATAACCTACTCCCAAAAGCAAGCAGGGGATAGCATACTCCAAAAGTGTGAGAGTGGGCACACATCCTAATAGATGGTGGCTTGGGGGTTCTTATGTTTTGTGACAAAGTTTCACTATGTTGCCCTCAGTAGAGTGCTGTGGCATCGCAGCTCATAGCAACCTCCAACACTTGGGCTTAAGTGATTCTCTTGCCTCAGCCTCAGCTGGGACTATGGGCGCCTGCCAGAATGCCCGACTATTTTTTCATTGCAGTTTGACCAGGGCCAAGTTCGAACCCACCATCCTCAGTATGTGGGGCCGGCACCCTACCCACTGAGCCACAGGCACCGCCCTAGTTAAGGTTTCATTATGATCATAAGGATGTTTGCCTCAGGAGACTCTGAGGAGATAGTCATACGTAGATAATAGGTATTGCAATATTGGTAGAGTAAAGGTTACTTTGATGATATGATGTTTTCTCTGATAATTTTCTTAGATACTTTGTTAAAGTGAAAATCATCTTTCTGTTGTTTAAACATTTTGCATTGTTAGAATGGAGACTACTTTGATGTTACTTCCTATCAGATAAAATTTTCTAGATTGGTTTCCTTGTATTTCACTATAAAAGTTATTAGAATTGAGGCAGACGGAATCAGGAGGTTACTCTCGCTATTCTCCAGAATCACTGGCCTTCTGACAAATAAAGCTTGTTGCACCTAAACTCCCTTCTGCATATTGGCTGACAGTGACAGGCGGCTGGACCCTCTTTGTCTGATAGCATGACCATGAATCATAATCTAATGGGTGTGGGACTAAATGTTTCATTCAGGCACCACCCTTCTCCCTCCCATGGTGCCAAAATGGCAGTGGCTGCAGCCATTCCTTCCCCCTAGCTCTCTACCACTCAGTAGAAGGTCACACGTGCCAGGCTCCCTCTCGTCAGCTCCATTCCCACACTGAGGCTCCTCTAGGCATCTCATTCCAGCTGGCTGCAGAGTCCTGGTAGGAGGCTGAGGTAAGAGAATCGCAGGCAGCACGTGTGGGGCGCCAGCCTCATATGCCAGAGGTGGTGGGTTCAAACCCAGCCCCAGTGAGAAACTGCAAAAAAATAAAAAAGAGAGAATTGCTTAAGCCCAGAAGTTTATGTTGCTGCGGCTATGATGCCATGGAACTCCACTAAGGGCAACAAAGTGAGACTCTGTCTCAAAAAAATAAATAAATAAAAATAAAAAAAGTCAAAGAATCCTTAAAACCACCTATAACCTGTACTCTTCCCTCTTCAAAATGTCCTGCTTTTTCAGGCCAAACTAATTTGTCCCTTTCCTTTATTGATTTATGACTTTATGTGTAATTCCTGTCTCCCTACAATGTATAAAATCAAACTGCAACCCAACCACAGAAAGACCACTTGTGCGAGGATTCGTGGGCCTGGCTGTCTAGGTCAGTGGTCCCCACTCATTTTGGCACTAGGATGGGTTTCATGGAAGATAATTTTTCCATGGACTGTGGGCTGGGCTGGAGGTGCAGGCATTATAATCTCAGGAGGAGCATGCAACCTAGATCCCTCACGTGCCCAGTTTACAGAAGGGCTTGCACTCCTGTAAGAATCTAATGCTGCTGCTGATGTGACAGAGGGTGGAGCTCAGGCGGTGATGTGAGCGATGGGGAGCAGCTGTAAATACAGGTGAAGCTTCACTCGCTTGCCCACCACTCACCGACTGCTGGGTGGCCCTTTTCCTAACAGGAGGCCTGGGGGTTGGGGCAGCAGCTCTAGGCAATGAATACACATACTCAGCTCAGAATAAACCTCTCTAAATTATTTTACAGAGTTTAAGTTCTTTTCTGTTGACAAGGGTCTTTAGATTTTGGTGGCTGCTAACTGATTAGGGAGGTGATTGCCGAAGGCTGGAGTGGCTGTGGCAATTTCTTAAAATAAAATCAATGAAGTCTGCCACATCGATTGACTTTGCATTTCATGAAAGATTTCTTTGTAGCATGTCATGCCGCTTGATAGCATTTTACCCACAGTAGAATGTCTTTAGAACCTGCTGCTACTTTGTCTTTCAAACCCTGCTGTTGGTTTATGTCTATTCTAAATGCTTTGCTGTCATTTTGTTAGTGAAAGCTTGGTGCTTGTCCTCAAGGTGGCATAAGAAGAATGAGGACAAGTGGTTTGAGGAGAAGGAGAGACAAGTTTATTAATTTGCCAGCAAATGAGGAAGGTGGAGACTCCTAAGTGCCATCATCTTAAACATAAGCAGAAATACAGAACTTTTTTTTTTTTTTGCAGTTTGGCTGGGGGCCTTGGGGCTGGCGCCCCACTCACTGAGCCACAGGCACCACCCAGAAATACAGAACTTTTAAAGGGAGGTGTTTCAGTTCCAGGCTATTGTCATTTCGCTATAGCTAACAATTCTGCTGTCCCATCTCAGCCAAAGGCAATCCTGTTGAAAGTACATATAGTGAGAATAAGATGGAGTCTGTCTGGCTAGGGCAGACATGATACAGTTGGTCTGGGCTGTTTAAGTCCTGCCTGACCTTTACGCTCTGTCTCCTATTCCTACTGTTCTGTAAATTTAGCTCCTACCTTAAAGATGCCTATCTTGGTGGCGCCTATAGCTCAAGCAGCTAAAGCACCAGGCATATATACCAGAGCTGGCTGGTTAGAATCCGCCCCAGGCCTGCCAGGCTCAGCGCCTATGGCTCAAGCGGCTAAGGCGCCAGCCACATACACCTGAGCTGGTGGGTTCAAATCCAGCCCGGGCCCGCCAAACAACAATGACAGCTGCAACCAAAAAATAGCCGGGTATGGTGGCAGGCGCCTGTAGTCCCAGCTACTTGGGAGGCGGAGGCAGGAGAATCGCTTGAGCCCAAGAGCTGGAGGTTGCTGTGAGCTGTGAAGCCATTGCACTCTACCCAGGGGGACAGCTTGAAACTCTGTCTCAAAAAATAAAAAATAAAAAATAAATAAGAATCCACCCCAGGCCTGCCAAACAATGACAACTACAATCAAAAAATAGCTCGGCACGGTCGGTGGCACCTGTAGTCCCAGCTACTTGGGAAGCTGAGGTAAAAGAATCACTTAAGCCCAGGAGTTGGAGGTTACTGTGAGCTGTGATGCCACAGCACTCTACCCAGGGCTATAGCTTGAGGCTCTGTCTCAAAAAAAAAAAAAAAAAAAAAAAGATGCCTATCATGAGTAGTTTAGGTATTAATTTAGGAGAATAACTTTTGAATTGGAATATTGTTTTGGGTCATGAGTTAATACTGATTATTGTTTACTATGGGTCATGGGTTCTTCTGCTGATTATTGTATAAGATAAGGGTTAACTCGATCTTCACGGCACCTGTGGCTCAGCGAGTAGGGCACCAGCCCCATATCAAGGGTGGCCGGTCCAAACCTGCCCCAGCCAAACTGCACCAAAAAAATAGGTGGGTGTTGTGGCTGGTGCATATAGTCCCAGCTACACAGGAGGCTGAGGCAAGAGCATCCCCTAAGCCCAAGAGCTGGAGGTTGCTGTGAGCTGTGACCCCAAGGTACTCTACCAAGGGTGACAAAATGAGACTCTGTCTCTAAAAAAAGAAACAAAAAACCCCTGTAATGTTGGAAATGGAAGAACAGAATGGTCTTGGAGAACCTCCTCTCACTGTTCTCCAGAATCTTGACCTTCTGACAAATAAAGTTTGGTGGACCTAACCCTGTCTCCACATATTGGCTGAAAGGGACAGGCAGCCAGACCCTCTTCATCTCGTAACAGCCAGGCAGGACCTAAACTAACCAGACGAGGTGTATCATGTTGGCCTTAGCTCCATCTAATTCTCACTACATGTGCTTTCACCCTGGTGCAAGATCAACATCTGGTGTGGATCAGTCTCAGACACTGCATCATTCACTCTGAGAGAGAAAGGACTTGCCATACCTTCTCACAACTCTCTCTCAGTCTACGCAGGCGCCCCCTGCCCTGGAGTTCTATCTGTCTTTGAATAATTTCATTCTTACTTAATCTTCTCTGGCCCCATGCATTGTTTTGTCAATTTTAACAATTTCCCTCAGGGTTGCTCTCTGCTTTTGAGTTCCCTCTGAGTAAAAGACAGAGGCTGCCTTTTGCTTTTCAAAGACTCCTTCAGTTTAATTTTAAAAGAAAACCTTTTTTACGCCACCCCACCACCATCACCGGTTTTATCTCTTCAGTTTAAAATGAGTTTTCGATACTAACATTTTAGCTAGAACTGACTGCAGTATCTCCAGGTAGTCTTTAATTGTCCATACCATAAACAATGAGTTTATCTCAATATTAGAAAAAGTTATTAAAAAAAGAAAAATGGAGAGTTTGAGAGACTTAACATTTTAACTCTGTAGTGGCAGATTGGCCATTTGAGCTCTGAATTTTCCTTGATGCAATTTGCCCGTCAGTAAAAATTTATGCATAAGACTTGGCCATAATAGAGGGCCAGGCACTGTAGCTCATGCCTGTAATCCTAGCACTGTGGGAGGCTGCAGCCGGTGGATTGCCTGAGCTCACAAGTTCAAGACCAGCCTTAGCTAGAGATCTCCCCTCTAAAAAACAGCAGGGCCTTGTGGTGGGGACCTAGAGTTCCAGAGGCTGAGACAAGAGAATCACTTGAGCCCAAGAATTTGAGGTTGCTGTGAGCTATGATGCAACAGCACTCTATCAAGGGAGACAAAGTGAGACTCTGTCTCAAAGGAAAAAAAAATTGGCTATAACCAACTGGATTCCTAGCAAACCTGGCATGCCTTTGAACCTTTCCATTTACACAAATACTTGCAATTATATGCATCATAAATCAAAGACAACTTGTTCTCTTTGTCTTTTCTCCTTCTAAAAGGATTTGCTTCCCATTTTCCTTTTTTTTTTTTTGAGACAGAGCCTTAGGCTGTGGCCCTGGGGATCATGCCTTAACTCACCACTCACAGCAACCTCCAACTCCCGGGCATAAGCGATTCTCTTGCCTTAGCCTCCCAAGTAGCTGGGACTACAGGCACCTGCCACAACGCCTGGCTATTTTTTTGGTTGCAGCCGTCATTGTTGTTTGGCAGACCCAGGCTGGATTCGAACCCACCAGCTCTGGTGTATGTAGCAGGCACCTTAGCCGCTTGAGCCACAGGTGCTGAGCCCCATCCGTCTTTTAAAAGAAGCGACTGAACTGAGAGAGAAGGGTGAGGGCTAGGAGAACCAGTGCTCTTAAGGAAGCCACAAGGATACACCTGCAGGGTCCTCCATGGTGACTCAGCTCTCGGGAATTTGTAAACTTAACTTCCTGGAACTTGAAAATTTCCACTTCTGTGAAATCCTGTAATTCTGTGGGGGCTGGACTAGCATCTTCAGCTTGATTCAAACTGGCTAATGAGAAGGGTACCTATGGGTTGGAACTTTTTGACTATAGATAAAAAGGGAAAGACCAAGCTAGTTGGGGAGTACAGCCACTTGGAATTCTTCTACGCCTAAGCTCCTGGCCGGTGAATAAAGCCCTTCCTCTTATAAACATGGTGTTTGGGTGCTCTTTCTCTCCCTTGGGCCTCATCTTCCTGCGACAGAACCACAGTCTAGGATTTCTTCAAATTCTGATTACACCCTCCCCCAGTGACAAGATGGTGGTGGTGAGTGGCAGTTGTCCTGGGCTGGCTGCGAGCCTTTAGTGGGGTGTGGGGGAGACCCATAAATGTGCGCATAAGCACATATTTGTCCATGGATCATCCTAGCTGCAGGGATGCCAACACAGAACCCGTGTCCTACCTGAGAAAACGTTTAATGAAAACAAAGTATCATGACTATCCCACCCACCACCAGTAGAGGTCTCTCTTGTAGCATGAACTTTATCCTAGGCCTGTGAGATTGTATCAGATTATTAAATAGGAAATATCCAACTTTGTGGGAGTTTTTTGAGACAGAGCCTCAAGCTGTCGCCCTGGGTAGAGTGCTGTAGCATCACAGCTCCAACTCCTGGGCTCAGGCGATTCTCCTGCCTCCACCTCCCAAGTAGCTGGGACTACAGCCGTCCGCCACAACGCCCGGCTATTTTTTGGTTGCAGCCATCATTGTTGTTGGCGGGCCCGGGCTGGATTCGAACCCGCCAGCTCAGGTGTATGTGGCTGGAGTCTTAGCCGCTTGAGCCACAGGTGTCAAGCCGAAATATGCAACTTTGAATCACACTTAAGGAAATTAGACATTGCCCAATACATACAGGATCTTGTCCTAGTTACACCTGATCTTTGATAAAATAAAATTTCAGTTATAAGGCTTATCACACTCCAGTACGTTAGCAGCCCATATAGCCTATGGCTAGGAGGAGTGAGAATTACAAGAGATATCTGTAGTAATAATGGAACACCTTGGTGAAAGGGGCATGGAGAGGGATTTAGCTCTCCTAAAAAGCATGAGATGCTTGCGAGATAAGAGCATTGGTGAATTGGCAGTCTCTACACCTGTGGTGTTGAGAGGCATGAGATCAGCCTTATATTAGGCTGGAGGAGATGGCAGCTGGGAGCATGCGTATTCTATCACGGACCCGCTTACTCTGACTCTGTCTCCTCTCCTGCCTACAGAATGCCAGTATGGCGTCTCTCTCCTGAAGATTACCAAGCTCTACTAAAGACTAAAATCTATCTATTCTAAGACTGCTTTACTCTCTCTAAGACTCTCTCTCCTGCTGAAGTAGATAGACCTCAGGCACCTAAGAGAAATTGTTTCTGAGCAAGGTAGCTTAGCGGTCCGAGTCCAGAATTTGGTTAAGCCGGGCCGGAGATTTGGCTAGTCCTGGGCCCCGACACAGTACACATCAGATTACAATGAAACCATTCTCTTTGGAGTTATGTTCACAGCCAAAATTTTCCCCAAGGGACTTTTATATAAAGCTTCCTTATGTTGCAACGAAACTAAAAAATAACAAACACAATTGCTACAAAGAATTCTGAGAAGAATATGCCAAGCCTGTCAACTGTAGGGATCACAGAGTCACCCACCCTTTTCCTTTGCTTGGTTCACTGAAAGATCGACTCACAATTACAGCAGATTAATAAGAGAAAAGTTTATTTCCAAATAGCATGCACGTGGGAGGAACCATAAGAATGATTACCCATGTCTCAATGATGGTCAAAGACTTTTATAGATGCCTTTTAAAAAGAATGGGGAGAGGGCGGTGCCTATGGCTCAAAGGAGTAGGGCACCAGCCCCATATGCTGGAGGTTGCGGGTTCAAACCTAGCTCCAGCCAAAAACTGCAAAAAAAAAAAAAGGACGGGGAATGTGGAAAAGTGTAGGTGTAGCAAGTGGTTGCTAGGGGGGAGGGAAGGAAACAGATTGACTTGTAAATTAACCTGACAGTCAGGTATTGTGTTTTAAATGATCTGGGGCCAGGTCAGCTAGAATTCAGAAAAGGAAGTCAGCTGCCCTTTTTGATCCCCAATCATGTTAGTCGAGTTTTAGGCAGATAGAGGGAAGGCCTCTCCAATGCTTTCTGATTATGAATGGTTTTTAATTCAAAATATTCTTTATGTTAAGTAGTCATGTTTTGAGTTAAAATGTCTTTAGCTCCTTCACAAACAAATGGGAATCCAAAGGAGACAGATGCTACCCCCCAAAGCCCTGTGAAACACAAGGCTGTAAGGTTCAAAACCAGCCCGAAATGGTAGTCAAATTTTTCCCCACCCCACCCCACCCCTGTCACTACCTAGGAGCCACAGATGAGCTCAATCTAAACCAGGTTCCCTAGTTCCACTCAACCGCAGGGCTTCCACCCCCAAACTGATGCCACAAACACAAGGAGGCCTGAAAACCTCCCATGCAGGTGGAGTCAGGGTCTCAGCATCCTGGGGAACTTAACCAACAGACAAATGGCCATGGTGTCTGGACACTACTCAAATCCATTTCCTTCTCCGCCAACTCAGTTCAGGTTGTGGGGAGCTAGATTTGCTTTAATGGCAATGATAGAGTCAAATGGAGGGACCCACTCAAATAGAACCAACCGGCCCAAATAGAGACACCCTTCCCCCCAAACAGAACCGTGCCACCCATGAAAGAGTGAGTGTACCAATCCCTACCCCTCCGACCCTTTACATTACCATAACCCACGTGCTGACTTCCTTCTGGAACTTAGCTGGCCCACACCCAGGTGGAAATAAAGTCCGCGTTTGCCCACACAGCACCTGGACTCTACTTCCTTTCATTCACATTTCAGAAAAACCTTTTAATTTTGGTCTTTGACCTCTCATTTTGGTGCTGAGAACCTGGGACCAGAAAAAAGCCCCCGGGGGTACGAGATACATCCTGTGGGACTCAACTAGACAGACTCTTGTTCCAAGAGATGAAAGGAAAAGGGGAAACCCTCGGACCCCTGCCAAAAATTCATCTGTTTAATGCTGAGGTGAACATTTGTCTAGAACCTCTTTCTGATCTTTTTTAACTTCTCTGTCCTTTCCCGCCCTCCAAGTCCTCTTTTTCTCTCCCTCTATCTCTGGGCCTCGTAAGCAATTGTATATAGCTCCTCTCTCACCTTTTTAAAACTTTTCTTCCCTTTCCCCACTCTGGGCTGAAAAAGTTCAGTGGATCGTGCCTGGTAACCCTGGTGAGTCAGACTTGCCTGTCCAGTCCCTCCTATTCAGGGAAGCCATCCTGTGGGCCTGGGCCACTTTTCTTCAGCTGGATAAAGGCCACACACTGAGACCTGATAACTCCCTGACCCCAGCCTCGGCCACCTCCTTCCTCCTCCTCCTCAAAAGGCCTCTTTACATACTTTAACTTTATTTATTTATCTATTTTTACCTCCAGTTTCTGATATGGGAACTGCTCAGTCATGGATTCCCCCTTCTCCACCTTTAAGCTGCCTTTTAACTCACCTCATTTGCCCAAGGTCACACCATTAGTAAGTAGGAGAACCACGACTTGTCCTCCTGCTACCTGACCCTTTACCATGCTGTGGCTTATTTCTGAGCAAAAGGATGAATGATTCTTTTATTCATACAAGGCACAGACTACAATCCATGATGTATGCATTTTGTAACACGAATTGTGTTTATCTAGAAGTCTTTTTATTTTATTATTATTATAATTTATTTTTTATTTTTTTTTTTATTTACTTGTTGTTGCATTTTGGCCGGGGCCAGGTTTGAACCTACCACCCTTGGTATATGAGACCAGCACCCTACTCACTGAGCCACAGGCACTGCCCTATTATTATTATTTTTTTTGAGACAGAGTCTCACTCTGTCACCCTTGGTAGAGTGCTATGGTGTCACAGCCCACAGCAACCTCTAGCTCTTGGGCTTAGGCGACTCTGTTGACTCAGCCTCTTGATTAGCTAGGACTACAATGCCCGCCACAATGCCTGGCTATGTTGTTCTTGTTGTTGTTGTTGTTGTTGCAGTTTGGCCAGGGCCGAGGGTTCAAACTTGACACCCTCCATATATGGGGCTGGCACCCTACTCATTGAGCCACAGGTGCTTCCCTAGAAGTCGTTTTAAAAGTCTCTTCTGGTCCTCAGTTGTGTTCTGAACAGTTGATGTTGGCATTTGAATGGCCTCTGAAAAAGTCAGCATTATACTATATTAAATGTAGGAAAGGCATTTACATTTGTTTGTTGTGCCCAAGTTGCAGGATTCCCCACATAAATCACCCAGAGACTAAGTCCGATGCAAAAGCAAGAGGTTGTTTATTTACAAGCTCCAGCCTGGGCTTCTTGGTCCTGGCGCAACAGGAGAGCAGAGAAGCCCCGACCTCAAAAAAGAGGTTTTTAAGGATACAGAAAGGACAGGAAAGGGAGGGGGTGTGAGGTGAGCCGCTGGGGTGAGCTGATAGGGGTCTAGGGGACTGAGCAGTATTTGTCCTTGGCTGTCTGGGAAAGTGTTGCTAACACTCGGAGCTGACATTGTGCAAGGGTTCAGATCATGGGGCAAGGCGGGGAGTGGGGGGGGGGGAGGCGGAAGAAACAGGTTGCCTAACACATTTGGTATGCAGCTGCAAAATGAAGACTTAGGGACAAGATGAAGTTAGTTTTAACAAAATGGAGTTAACTTGGTCCTTATATTCCCCTCTTTTCTTGTGCCTAGAAGATCCAATCATGGGTCCTCAGTGCATTTTATGAGCCCTAGCTGTATGCCATTGCTGGTGTGTTCAGTGCTGAGGGGTGTATACTGTGCCTGTAAGACCATTCATTAAACAGTATTAATTCTAGCTCAGATGAAAGCCAGTTATTTATTTATTATGCAGGGGCCAAAAGTTAATAGCAGAAATAGGATTACAAGTGGACACGCTATGGTTGAAATTAAAGTTGTGAGCCAGGGCGGCTTGCTGAACAAAGATTCATACCAGCTCTGAGACTGTTCCTGCTCGAGTTTTCTTTTGCGGAGACCTTCTATCACTAACTCCATGGACTGTTTGATTACTCCTGAGTGGTCAGTATAAAAACAGCATTCTTCTCCTAGGGCTGCGCATAATCCACCTTGCTGAAGGAACAGTAAGTCTAGCCCCCTGCCTATTTTGGAATACCACTTCAGAGAGGGAAGTTAGGGACTCTTGAAGGTGGGAAAGGGAGTTTTCTATTCTTTCTATGTCTAAGTCTATTGTAGCACACAGAGCTCTGTAGTTCTTGTCTTGTAGGACTAAGAAGGAGATTCCTGTGCCTGCTCCTGCTGTACTTAGTCCCATGAGCATGGCTAGAGTTATTGCTGTGACTGGTTCTCTCTTGGTTCTTGTGAGTGTGCCTGCAGCTGACTCGTATGCCTGATGTAAATCCTCCTCTGAGTGATAGATCAGCTTGGGGATGAGCTGCACTAAGACACAAAAGCCCCAGGTTAAATCAAGGACTGCATCTGTCCCATGTCACCCTCCAAATATAATAAAACACAGACAAAACAAATAACACCCAAGATTCCTCCAGAAGACAGAAGCCTGCCCTTGTGGTTTTTCAGGCAAAACTGAAAGTGAGACGACGGTGTAACCCCATCTGGTGGTTGCGACCTGCCTTGTCTCTCAACCAGAAGGTTCGCCTCTCCATGGTCTTCTTGACCAGGGATTGGGGATTCCACGTCCCAGTCCCCCATCCACAGGGCATCCCCTCCTCTACTCTGTTGGGGATTCCATGTCCCGACTATAGATTCAACAAACAGAACCAACATGGAACAGGACAAGACAAACGCTGGCATACACACACTCACCTCCAGAGCAGGTACTCGGTGATTTGGGGGGTTATCCCGGACGAGCCCCCAAATATTGTGCCCAAGTCATGGGATCCCCCACATAAATCACCCGGAGGCCAAGTCTGATGCAAAAGCAAGAGGTTGTTTATTTACAAACTCAAGCCTGGGCTTCCTGGTGCTGGCGCAGCAAGAGAGCAGAGAAGCCCCAATCTCGAAAAGGAGGGAAGTTTTTAAGGGCACAGAAAGGAAATTAAAGGGAGGGGGTATGAGGTGAGCCACTGGGACGAGCTGATAGGGGTCTAGGGGACCGAGCAGTATTTGTCCTTGGCTGTCTGGGAGAGTGTTGTTACCACTTGGAGGAGACGTTGTGCAAGGGCATGGATCATGGGGCAAGGACGGGGGGGCGGGGGAGGAAGCGGGTTGCCTAATGCCTTTGGTATGCAGCTGCAAAGTGAGACTGAGGGACAAGATGAAGTTAGTTTTAACAAAATGGAGTTAACTTGGTCCTTACAGTTGGCTTAGTATTTTCTCAAGATTAGTATTAAAAGGTGAATAAGGTTCTTGTTTTTATATGGTCCTATTACTGACAAATTAAAATTTCCTCTAGATCTTCAGGAATTTCAAAAGTCATCTATTGCTTGAGATGAAAATAGAAAACAGAATTGGCTTGGCACCTGTAGCACAGTGGTTACAGTGCCAGCCACATATATTGAGGCTGGCAGGTTAAAAACTGACCCGGGCCAGCTAAACAACAATGACAACTGCAACAAAAAATAGCCGGGTGTTGTGATGGGCACCCGTAGTCCCAGCTACTTGGGAAGTTGAGGTAAGAGAATCGCTTAAATGAAAGAGTTTGAGGTTAATGTGAGCTATGATGCCACGGCACTCTATAGAGGGTGACATAGTGAGACAGAGTTAAAAAAAAAAAAAGAAAAAAGAAAACAAGTTACCATTTAGAGAAATGAAAGACAATTTTAGTTAAATTCACCCCTATCCTCATTTTATAGAGAAACTTGTCTTTCAGGAAAACTTGTAATGATCAGGGAAAAGACTCATGAGAGCTATGGAGGGAAAATTGAGCTTGGCTCAAGAAGCTGCTGCTGAATAGAACTTGATCATTTATCCTTAAATTTGGCAGATCTTCCTTTCTGAACTTTAGGGAGATTTACTGACATTGGGTTAGAAGTGGTAAACCTGAGACCAAAAGCTACTGTTGTGCCGGGAGCCAAAAACCTAAGAATAAGCTTATCAGGAATATTCACAGCCAGTTTAACAGGAATAGTCACAGCTGGAAAACATTTAAGGGCGAGTAGGGCATTGTTACCCTTGGCTCCAGGAACTTGGTTCCAGACACTAAAAACATCACACCTGTTATCAGAAAACCCCCACCCTAAACTCACCCGCAGGCCTATTCCCCTCTGCCTGTATTTATATGGCTGTGGAAAAATAAAGTTTTGGGAGTTTGATCAGAATCCTGTCTTGCTCCTGGTTCTTCGTGTTTCTTGTTCCTTTCTTTCACTCTTTCAGCTCCATATCCTAGGTCCCTGCTGAACTAGTCCCACGGGCTGGGGCACTAAATATTATTTAATATTATGACCAATCAGTATTTGCAAGGATTCATCACAGAAATAATCTAAAATATATTGATTTTAATATAACAGAGAACAGAATTGAGGTACAATTTAATGGGCTATCTTTTTCACCAACTGTGCCTCAGTTTTCACCAAAAAATGAAGAAATGAGTAAATTTGCTATTCAAGATTCTTCTAATTGCAAGTTCTAGAAAATAATCACAAAAAAGCTTAAGCAAGAAGGTGTTGGAGAAACAATGATATCTATAATTTGGATAGGAGAGCTTTATTTCTTGCAATGGGTTGCAACCTCTGGGTGGCCAATCCAAGAAGCTAGAAAGTGAAACCTTAGCCACAAACCAGAACCATGTTCTTTGAGGGAGGGACAAAAGGAATAGGAATTTATACTGAGCAAGATGGCCAAATATACATATTTAACAAGGTATAAGAGGAGTCATGAATATTTATGAAAGGAGAAACATGCACCTGTATGACCTAGCTTTATGCCCTTTTCATTAGTCCATGTTCAGAAATGGTTTCTTCTATGTCAAAAAGGTGAAGCCAGGACACAAAAATCCTCTCTACACATACTCCATAGACTGGTTCAAATCACTCCATGGTTGACAGTGTCTTATCAGGAAAGAATGCTGGTCTTGACTATGAGATTGGTTTCTGGTTAGCCCTTAGGAAAAAAAACCTAATAGCCATTAGCGAGGGAGGGTATATAATGAGATATCTGATCTTTCATCCCATCATGTCTGGAAACTCAGTTTTAAGTTTTCTTTGTGGTCCCCTTAGCTAAAAGGGAGTATGTTTAGTCAATGAAGGTGGAAAGTGCCTTAAGATTTTATTTTAGTTCACAAAGGGAAAATATTTCTCTGTCTCTCTTTCCAGCTTTTCTCAGCATTAGATTTATTCTTTGATAAGCTCTTTCCATATAGAGTGAAAGTAGCCCATGGAAGCTCAGAATACGAAAGCAAGCAATCTCTAAGGATATGGAGTGTAATCTCAAAAGATATAGCAAACTCCTCAGAAAGGTTCCAATTGGCCTGGAGTCCAATGCCTATTCCTGATGCAATTCCTGTGGCCAGGGGAATGGAGTACTCCAGTTGCTAGAATTTCTCTTTATGCCAAGTCCTTGGTCTCAGGATTCAAAGAATGAAACCATGTGGATAAGTGACAGGACAGTTTATTTATAGAGAAAGATAGATAAACAATATTGATAAGAAAAGAGGGGGAAATATAAGAGGCAGAAAAGAACTTCTGGCAGTGGTGGTGGTGGTGGGTGGGACCCAAGTGGGAAACCATCTCACAGTCTTATCTAGGGAGGTTTAAATGACAGTTTTCCTTTCTTGCAGGCAGAGAATCAGGAAAGTATAGTAACTGGCCAGAGATCTGTAGGCAGAAAATAACCCTAAAATTAGCATGGGAATAAGGTCCTTGCAGTTTTTGCCTCAGGCAAGGAATAAGGGTGTGTACTCCCTACTCTAAGGGGAACCCCCTCCAATCCTTTCAGAATACTTTTTTTTATGACCTTGCTTGCAAGGTGGCCTGCTTGTGTCTAGAGATGGGGATCTGTGATAAAACTGATTTCTGAGCTCACCAAGGCCTAGAAAATGGGAGTCTCTGTCCAGCCCTGAGTGGGGGAAGCCTATATCACTCTGATAGCCAGTCCAGATAACAGGTTCACTCCTGGACATGGAACAGAGGGCCAGGTGCTTTTTAACCTCCCTGAACAAGGGAGAGACAATAACAGAAAGGAAAAGAGGCTGCTTAACACATAAAATGTTTGAATGACCACTACAGTGAATTAATATTAATTTTTATGAATTAATATTCTACTACCTTAAATTTACTGACAAAACAGAGGCAATATGCATATTCTAGGACTCTTTACAATAAGGCGTATGTTTTGATTTCCTGAGAAAGCTCTAATGGCCCTTGCCAGCACACTAAATGGCAGTTTGCATTGCCTGCTTGTTCTGTCATAAACATAATGTGCTTCATGTCTCCCCTCAGTTTATACATCTTCATTTTCAATTGGCCAATAATCATTTCCGAATGTCCTCGTCTTTTCTCACAGTGCACCAAGAGGTAGATTTTTACCCACATGCATAAAGATTGAAGAATCTCGGAGTACCTGATCAGTTACTGTTAAAAACACTGTCTCTCCAAAGGAATATTCCCTAGCTGTACGCCAACTATGGCCATCTGTAAGCAGATAAGTAAAATCTGTCTTTGGTGTTTGCTTCCCTCCAGGTTACTCTCTTGGGGCTCACAGAGGGGAAGCTCTTCAAGATAACCTTTGCCTCCCCAGACACACTTGCTAAGGGGCTATTGAAACCAAAGTTCCCTGAGAAAGAAAAGCAGTAGAACACAAAGACAGCCTTCAACGGTTTATTTTACATTATAAAGGACTTCATATCAATAACAATAGGGATAATTAATTAAAACCCTGAAAAAATTGCACTTGTTCTGTGTTGTTCTGCTGAATAATTTATCACCACCCCATTGACACACCCAAGCAGGATCATCCCAACACCTGGCAAGGAAGCCTTGGAAAATTGTTTCTGACCTCTGACCGACATTAAGTCTCACTCCACGGCTTTGTTATTTTTGGACATTGAAATTACAGACTTGAGTGTCAAGCTCCTTCTAACAGCAGGTTAGTGTAGCAATATGGGCTGCTGAGTTCCTTTACCCAGTTTGTCACTTAGTTACTTAAGGACAAGTCTGAGTCCTCACCTCCTCCCAGGGTGGCCTCCTAAGTCCTGCTTGTTCAAAATGTCAGAGTACTAATATTCTAATAGAGATACAGTTCAAATATTTGACCTAAACAACAAGGTTATCACCACCCAACTGCCAAATACAGGCCACTTTCCGTAAGTCTTTAAAAAAAAAAAAAAATCACAGCTTTCATTTTCACACATAGATAAGGGCATTTTAATGTAACAGAGATGGGAGGGCACATTATGCAAATGTAGTAACAAATGTAAAATGATAAATTAGCAAGCAACTATTTAATTATTACTCTGACTAATTCCTGTAGATTGTGGCACAGCTAATGAACCTGAACTTGTCCTGGTTGACTGCAGTGTGCTGCTGAAACATTTCCATTTGGTTTGTTTGCTGCTTCTGCAGCTCAGTGAAGTAGATAGCATCTGTTTAATGAGCTCCCACTTCATTACAGAGCTGTACTACTCACTGACTCATTCTCCTTAAGCATGCAGGCTGTGTACTCTTCTGTTGTTTTAAAGCAAATACTAATTTATGATTACCTGTCACATTAGGCCATTGAAAATTGTACTCACACTGGCTCGCGTGACCAGAATGCTAATGAGTTGATTATGGACTGTGGTGGTGTCCCTTGCTTATAATCCATGGACATAAATCCAGATCCACATACAATACAGGCGCCAGAACAATGGATGCTGCTTGGGAGGAGGGAGAGGAAAGGAAAGGGGGCCAGAATCATCACATGTAAATGCACAGACTCTCTCAAAGGCCGACAAACTCAGCAATGACCTAATTCAATGTGCACAGATCGTCAGGAACACCCGTTACACTGTGTCATGTACAGAGGAAGATAAATGACTCTCCAGCTATTCACTCCCTGCCATGGTCATTATCTAATTGAAGTCTGATGCCCCAGCAAAGCAGATCTTGACACAGTGACTGCAAGCCTCTATTGTATGGAATAAACCCTATAGATGTGTCCTAAAATGGTACTTGCAGAGAAAATTCCAATCAATAACACTTTTCCAAAATGCAGCTTTTCATCTTCAGCCCAATATTTACCTGCAGGCTTCTGCGCGATGCTTTTTTTTTTTTTTTTTTTTTTTTTTTTTACCAGTTTTTCCCCCTCTCTTCTCCATTACAAGCGTGTCATTTGCACTTTATATACAATATTAAGCAAAATGCTTTATTAGCTGTGATTTGCCCCCAAAAATTGAAACTATGGGAAGATGAGTTTTTTTGCCTTTTTATTGGATGTCTGCTCAGTTTATTTCTATAATTCTGACTTCATTCTGCCTAGGGACACTGTGGTTTGCTTCAGAGTCGGCTGCCCTTGCTAGTTTGGGGACTGCTACGAAAACCACTTACCGTATATACTCGAGTATAGGCCGAGTTTTTCCGGCACAAAATTTGTGCCAAAAAAAACGAACTCGGCACAAATTTTGTGCCGAAAAAACTCAGCTTATACTCGAGTATATACGGTAACTTAGAAATGCATGTACTAATCCTAATCTTTGGTTACAAATACTGCTTGAGACATGAGGATCAGCACACTGATAGACGTGGCCCAGAAACATCATAATCACGTTCACATCTGGAATACTTACATTTTGTTGCCATGGGTACTGTCTGTATTAATTTCTTCAATGGATTTTTTAAAATCTTACCAAGGTAGCCATGTATGGTAAACAAGAATATAAAGATTAATCTTTTATCCATCTGCCCCCAAAACTAACTTTCTTTTTTCTCTTTCTTCCTCCTCCTCTTCTTCCTTTTTTTCCTCTTCTCTTTGAAGATCATTTGTTTAGTAACAACAACTTTCCCCCTAATAGAATTAAAATTTTTTTTCTTCTCATTTTCTTGTGCTTAGCTATTTAGGACTTACAACTGGACTCATCAAATACAAGAATAAAAAGGAAAAAATGCCCACCTTTGATACTATGAAAGGAGGAAGCAGGTAGGAAGAAGTACAGCTCATATCTATGTATGTGCATTATGCATTTCCAACAATTACCTAAATATTATAAACTTAGATCATATAATCCCAGCAGTTCTGGACAGGCAGCTGTTAATGAAGCCTCATCGCTTTCTCTCCACAGTGAGTGGAGCAGGCCCCAAACTAAGACAAAGCAAACCTGACTTCTAACTCTATCCACCCACCACATAGCACTCTACACTGGAATTCTGATTTGGGGCTTACTCCCTTTGAAAATTAGAGAATAGGACAAAATGACACTGAAATTCCTTTTAATCCTAACATTTTGGAATTCCACATTCTTAGCAATGATTAAAAGAGTCCCAAACCACATGGGTGTCCAAGACAGTTCAATTGCTAATATTAATTTTAACTACATTTCTGATTTACTCTCATTAAGATGAAAACAGTTCTTAAAAATTTGCAATTTTCTTCAAGCACAAATGAAATAATGAGGCTTCTCACTTCAAATAATGCACAATTTATACCATGGCAACCTTGACCCACTGTTTCCTGAAAGAAAGCACGGTTTAATTCATCCTTGCAATCCAGAAGTCTGACTCCCACTAAACACAAATTATAAATTATTGGACACATTTGTGTATATATATATATATTTTTTTTTTAATGAAGCTTGAAGGATCTGTAAACCCAGTTATTCACATTATTATCTTAATATGAATCAAAAGATTTCAAGGTACTCCACAGAATATTTTTCATTGTACCTATGATTAAACGGTAGAAAAATAGAAGCAAATTAGGTAATTACTGTCTCCAGCTGGATGGGTGCTAACAAATTCTTTTTCCTCACCTATAATGAACTCCCAATGCCAGCCAAGGCGAGGGAGCTGTGAGTAGTGGTGCAGGTTTTTTCTACACAAGCAAATTGCTTTTCCTGATTTACATGGGAAAAAAAGACTGAGTGCCTATTTACACACTGGATAATCCAATTTGCTTATTTTGCAAAACAGTCCCTTTCCCCTTATTGGCAGCACTAAGCACTGTGCAGGCTCTTAACTAGAAGGGAAAAGGATATGCATTAGATACAAGGCCACACAGTGTGCTCAATTCAGAGACTAAAGCAGAGTGCATTTAGAAAGATGGTGGAGAGGCAATGAGACATGTTTGAGTGCATGTCTATGAAAGCTATAACATGCACCAAAAGTCCACAAGAACACTCATGGAAGAGAAATCTCACCAAGACCTCAAAATGGGAGACGTTTTATTACAAGCTCTCGTGTGTTGTCAAGTAAGATTGCACATTTGCCCAATTCTCAAAAACTCATTCTTTTGAGGCCAGAACAGAGCTAATAGCTATTAAATAAAATGAGTCAGATAACATGGGTAGCGATCTGTAGATACAGATGAAGAAAAAAGGCTCCCAATAATGAATACTATTTAAAATAACTGAGCAATACCAGCTGGAAAAGAAGGGTGTAAAGAGGGCTAAGGACGGAAGGAGAGAGGTTTGATGGGGTCTCGATGGAAGGAGAGGGGCTTTAATTGGATTTTGTTTTCCATAGCTAATGAGAGAGGTCACACGCAAGATCCTCCTCTAAGTGTTAACCCATGCTCTCACACGACAGTTAGCCAGAATTATTTACAATGTGTTTTCGTTGAACAAGGCAAATCTGAAATTGTGAAGTTGGGTACGCAGAGCTTCTCCATAGCCTGCCGTCAGAACCATCTCCATACCAGCCAAATCAGCCTCAAAGACAAGAAGAGAAAACGGAATGTGAAGACATAAGAGTGACCAGCATCTCAGCTCCCAAAGGGACCCTGGAAATAGCGCCGCACTAGCAGCCCTGTAACCTTCCTGGGCTATCAGAGGATTCTGTGAATAAAGAAAGTGACAAGCAAAACTAACTTGAGGTGGCAGTCGATGAATATTCACCCATGTAAAAGGCACCACCAAGTGTTTCCTTTCCCAAGGATTTTAGAAACCAACCAGGCTCCAATCCAGGCTCTTGTTTACCACAGGTCCTGTGCATACTCTGACACACGCACGCCTATGCACACATCATGAAAGAGAACACTGTCTCAATGCTGACACTGGCTGTTTCTTCCATATACACGTGTGGCATATAATACACTTGGACATAAAGAAAGTTAAAATGTCACATTTGAAAGAGCCAGCTCAATCATGTTTTATGGCATGGTACTTCCTGAGAATAAAGCTTTTAGATGTGACAGATGTGATAACTAAAAATTAATACTAAAGCAGGGATAGGAATATTTAGCCACATGTGCAGTGGAAGGATATAGAAGAGGTCAAGTGTTCTGAAAAATGGCCCAGCTCTCCTGACAGCCCCCACCACCATCCTCACTCTGCTTTGAAAACAATTCTTCGATTCTTCTACTGATGAACATCATCCCAGTTTTTTTGCTGATTTCAAAGCAAAAGGCAAAGATGTCCAGACATAGCTCTCCTCCCTGTGTGAGGCCATAGTTCTTCCCGCTCTTCCTTTCCTGATTCCGACCTGGGACAGGCCAACCAGCTGTGTGATCTTAGAATGACAGCCTCCTTGCCACCCTCATCTGAGCAGAGCCACTCCAGGGCCGGGAGTGGCAGAGGGCTTCTGCCAGGATGATGACTCTCTGTCCACATTGCTCTTGTTTTTTTCTAAGACTATTATTTGGCACAGAGGCAGAAAGAGAGAAAGAGGCTTCCGATGAGAAAAGAAATAAGCAGAGTTGGGGGGGGGGAGAACGAGAGAGAGAGAAAGTGTGGGGGGAGTTGCTTTTATTTCAAGTGTTCAGACACGCTGAAGTAATGATCCTGGCAACGTGTTAGCAAAACATTAGAAACACTTTAGTAAGCAAATAATTTAATTACAGCCTTCTCTGAGGCAGTTTATATTGCTTGACCCCTGACCCTTTATATTGCTGTACCTAAACTCAGCCTGGGATTCACACTTCCCATTCTTGTCACAGAATCCCTCCATCTTGTACCATTTAATATAGTGTGCTCCAGGTGTTCTGTGGTGAATGAATAGTTATATTACTACCTGTCAGACACAATCACACTCTATTCATCATCCTCGGCTGGCTGCATGAAGCCCAGCTTCCAGCAGGCTCCCTCTCTATTTCCTTGTTCAAACGTCTGCGGTGCTTTTGGCTCATCTGTCAAGCCTGTCATTTAGAGGGAAAACAGTATCAGCGCTTTAAATATATGGAGTTCTCTATTGAAACAGTGCTGTGATTGAACTGTCAGCATTCTCGGTATCACAGACAGTAATTCATGACTGGTCAGGGCTCCACTGAGGTTGCTATTACCATGGTGACCCTGAAGGGTCACGCCGAGGGTTTTTGCTTTACAGTTTGGTCTATAAATAGCGCAATTAACCTTTCAAGAATTACAAAACGCTCTCGAATTCTCTTTACGTTTGCTTCGTGCTTGCATGGTTTAGAGCAATGGAAAGAAGAAAAAAGGGAGGGGAAAAAAAACCCTCCACAAAATTGCTGAAATATGTGCCATATGAGCAGAAATATATATATTGTTTTGAGAGTGAGCATTTCAAATGCATGAATATATTTTAAGCCGCCGTTTGCTGTTTTGGAACGAGATAACATATGCTGAGATTTCTGCTGAAATTAAAAGGTTCTGAATGTGAAATAAAATATGATGGATGTGAATGAAAGGACTTCTGTTCATCCTTATGGAAAGGAAGTGAGAGTTTTCAGTTCTCCAAATTGCTACCTTTCAAAAACAGAGGGTTTCTCACTGTTTCCAGCCCTAGTTTCTCAAGCAAAACACCTGCATTCCCGACTAAACCCGGGGAACACACTCTCAGGAGCCAAATGCTATCTCTAATCTTAGAACACAATCCCCTGAAGAAATAGAATTTTGGATGCCTATCAGGCCTCTGACGACTCCCTTGCATTTGAAAGTCTCACAGCAGTGAAAGAGACTTTTTTTTTTTTTTTTCCAGGTTTATTCTTCAGGAAATTGAGACAGTTTCTAAAGAAAGCACAGAAGGTCAGAAGCAGAACCTCAAATATAAACCCAAACTCCAAATCTCAGCTTTGTATAACGCCAAGTCTATCAGGCTGCCGGCAGCCCTCCTTTCCTTTTTTTTAGGGTCTCTCCATAGACAGTTATAGTCTGAGGGATTCTGGGAGTCCCTGGGATTTGTTTCTGAATTTCATGGGGCTGTTTTTTGTTCCTTTAGGCTTCTACGTTTCCCAGATGTCTCTAAACCCCAAGAGCCTAGGTTCGTGGCGCTGCCCGGTTGCCTCCCAGAGGAATGTTGGATACATTTTCTTTTCTGCAGGAGCAGTGGTCCTCAACCTTCCTAATGCCGCAGCCCTTTAATATACAGTTCCTATGGGTCCCGACCCGCAGGTTGAGAACCGCTGATTAATGACTGCATTATGCCTGCTAGGCCCACAGTTTATACAGCACAAAGCCAATGAGCATTTTTCATTCACGATACCAACATTATGTGGATAAAAATAACTTGATTTCCATCCCCGTATTTCCTTGCCTCAGGGGTAATTTTACCCAGCTTCTTTCTTCACAGGAAGGGTAGAGATGTTCTTTTTGTGTGTGGGTGTGAGCAGAAGAAAGCCATAGACCTCGCAAATGGTCCTTTACGGCAAATACTTATGTTGACCATCTTCTAAAAGCAAAATAACACATTTTCTTCGTAAACATCCTCCCTGTCAGGGAAGTAGGATGAAGGCCATATTTCAGCTCCCTTAAGGGTTTGCAGGAGGCAGAAAGAGGCGTGAAGAAGTATAAACCTTCCCATTAGAACTATTTTCTGCGAGTGCTTCTCAAACCAATCCACAGCTCGGCAGAAGTAAAAGCTTCAGCTTATGACAGCCACTGAACAAGGGTAATTAAGAGGTAATCTCTTCCAGTTAGGGCGTATTTTTCTTTTTGGAGACAGTCATAAAAGGCAGAGAGAGGTGCCCAATAGCCCCATGTTGTCCCCGTTGTGATCTTTTTTCCTTCTCCTCCTGTCCTCAGTTGGAAAGCAAAAAACCTTTTGCTTATTACAGAGGCAGAGTCAGTGCTAGCCTCATCCCCTTAACTGTCATATTACCAGGCTCTGTGCCATCCCATTTGAGTTTCACTGAGCATTCACAACTGCTTAATTATGTACAGTAAAGACAATCTGCTGAGACTTTCCTTCTTGATTAAGATGGGAGGGGGAGGGGAGGTGAAGAGTCACCAGTAAGGCTCATTCTTGCCTTGCACAGAACTCAGTATCACAAAGGCTTTGGTGAGTTAAAAAAAAATAATAGTATTAAAGAGCCTTTGGAAAGAAAGATGCTTGCATTGGGGGATAAGGCTCCTTTTGATTCTGCAGGCTAACAACAGACATTCCCCCTCTGTGATGGCATTGAACTGTATAGTACATTCCTTATACATTATACCACCCCATGTTAATTACAGTGTGCTGACAGTGCTTCTCATTATGAAGCTTGCTACAGGCTTTGTGTGCTGGGAGTTTAATAGCTGTTTGCTCTGAGGAGTGTGACAGAGCTGCGTAAGTGGCTGAGCCTGGTCATCGCTACGTCCCTTTCTTCAGTCTCTCACACTGGTTCTATGTTTACAATCCAAACACCTCCTCTCAGGCCCCCTTGCTTCTCCCCTCCCCCAGTAAGGCAGATGTGTTGGCTACTGTCTAGAAATGCCAACACCTTCACTCAGACACAATAAACGGAGGCTGGCACCGTGCTGCCCTCGCCGCCCGCCTTTCAAAGCCTCTGGCTGAAGTCGTCCCTTTTCTCCTTTATGCAGCCCCTGGATAAAAACACAACCGCTCTCCTTGAATGCGATGTGTGGAGGTTCCTTCCCCAAATTCTAATTTGGCCTCTTTCTTTTACACAGGAGTTCTACCCGTGCCCTTATTCACATTCACGGCAACAGCCTATAAAGGAACAGTGTGACAGTGAGGGAAACAGAGTCGAAACTTCAGCCAATAATTGCATATCTCCGATCATTGTGGCTATAATCAGCAACACGTTCCCACACAAAAATCATCTTTTCATCTTCAACGAATAAAAACACTGAATCAGTACCTACTCCGTTCCGGGGCAAAGGCTGTAGATTTTGAAAAGTTAAAGATGAATAAAATAATGTCCCTGGCCTGTAGGGTCCCAAGAGCACAACAGTAGAGCAGATATGTAAATAAATAATTATCATTCTATGCGCTGCATGGTAATAGAAGTGAGAACAGAATTTCCCTTGGCCTCGCCAGCCTGTGGGTATAGATGTGGTCCCATCAGCAGTAATAACTCAAATTTCTCTGCCATGTGAACTCACTAATTTCTGGGAGTCCCCAGACAGTTCACATGTGCTTATAAATGACTCTGATTCTGCTGACACCTTGGCTGTTGTGTCAGACACCAGGACATCAAATGGCCATAGCTTGTATCCCATCCTGTCTTTCTTTTGAAGTAGCCTCTATTAGAGGTTGCCAGGGAGGTGCCATTTGGGTGGTATTGTCTTAGTATTCAGTAAGAGTTCTCAGTATTACAGCTTACCCTGCTCTCCAGGAAATAACTCCTTAGGGGTTGGGCTGGGAGACAGACCCGAGAGGAACATACCCTGCTGCCCTCACATTTCTCCCCTCCGCCACTAAACTAACCCTTTCTGACTGTGCCAACTCCCTGGGCCAGGCACCTTTCTCCTTCAGATTGAATTTTCATGCAAGGTTCCTTTAGAACAGTGGTTCTCAACCTTCCTAATGCCACAAGCCTTTCATACAGTTCCTTGTGTTGTGGTGACCCCTAACCATAAAATTATTATCATTGCTACTTCACAACTATAATTTTGCTACTGTTATGAATTGTAATGTAAATATCTGATATGCAGGCTATATTTAGGCGACCCCTATGAAAGGGTTGTTCGACCCCCAAAGGGGTCACAACCCACAGGTTGAGAACCGCAGCTT
This sequence comes from Loris lydekkerianus, assembly GCA_963574355.1. NCBI lineage: Eukaryota > Metazoa > Chordata > Mammalia > Primates > Lorisidae > Loris > Loris lydekkerianus. The sequence continues at coordinate 522 of CAUYPK010049467.1, read as the reverse complement.
TAGGAGCTCCTGCTGGACCTACTCCCACAGAATATGAGAAATTCTGGACTTGACTCTGTCTCTCTCACACTCAAGCTACAGTATGGGTCTGTATGAGATGTCCTAATACTCTCAGACACTCACCTACCCTGCACAGAAACACACCCACACACACAGCACGTGCAAAGTGAACTGTGAGGAGAGAGAGTGATATAGTTTAACTATCTATAAAGAAAAAAAAAAAAAGATCAGTGCTATGGTAAATCAATCAACAATTTATTGACTTATGGAGATGAAATCTATCTTCTTTCCCTTTACCAAAATAAATAAATAAATAAATAAATAAATAGTATGTGCAATGTCTTAGTCCATTCAGGATTGCTATAACTGAATACCATAGATCAGGGGTGGCGAACAAGTTCGACTACGCGCTCGGAGATTGTTCCTCAGAGGTCCCTCCTCAGAAGCAGCATAACAAAATCCAAACTTGGCAAAGAGCCACAGTATACAAAATAATGATAAGAGGCAAAGAGCCGAAATTCA
>CAUYPK010049465.1:0-17594 GCA_963574355.1 Loris lydekkerianus | reverse complement strand
GAACAGTGCGTTCATTAACACTATCATTGCCAAATGCCTGGTTAATTTTTTGGGCTGTTTCGGCAGCGCTTTGGTTCAATTTGAATTTGTAGAGAAAAATTGGCTAAAAATCGCTTAATGACATCATATAGTAATAGGCTGAAAAGAATAAAAAAAATTAAAAGTAGCAAAAAATGAACAGCATCAATGTATAGAGTACAAAATTCTCCATCGATCAGTATATACCACGACACAGTAGACTAAATATTTATTGAGACATGGAGCTACAAAAACACATATTAAAACGGACAAAACTTTTGAAACAGCCTAATACTTTGCTGGCTTAACACAATTTAGCCTGTCCTAAACCTTTCCCTGTTAATCTACACATGTCTGTAATTCAGGAGATTTTCCACTGAGAATTTCTTACAACAAAATTGTGTAGTCTTTGGCAGAAAAAAAAAAAATTTACTCCCATTTTTAAAAAAGTTTTGAGTTCAATAATTACACTTTTCAAATACAAAATCAGTTATAACTCAACACAAAAGCATGTGTGCAAGGTTACAGAGAACTGAGGCATCATACAAAAAGTCAGGTTAAAGGTGAGTCTGCTGTTCTGTTCTATGTGTTTGGTTGTGCTGTTCTGAGGGTGCGGCTCATTTCCAGTCCACTAAACTCAGCAAAGAGATAGTTATCCTGGTAAAATATCAAGGATATTTTATCCTGACCCACAACAAAAATGGGCAAATTCTAAAAATTAAAAGGCACATAATTACTAAAATTTTATTACTTCTTCCTCCCTTCGTATTTTGCTCTTTAAACTTAACGAGTGTTGGCTGGGCATGGTGGCTCACACCAATAATCCTAGCACTCTGGAAGGGTGAAATAGGAGGATCTCTTGAGCTCAGGAGTTTGAGACCAGCCTGAGCAAGAGTAAAACCCCTGTCTCTACTAAAAATAGAAGAAAAATTAGCTAGGCACTGTAGTGGGTCCCTGTTGTCTTGGCTACTTGGGGGGCTGAGGCAGGAGGATTGCTTGAGTCCAAGAGTTTGAGGTTCCTATGAGGTAGGCTGATGTGATAGCACTCTAGCCTGGGCAACAGAGTGAAACTCTGTCTCAAAAAAGAAAAAAAAAAGAAAAAAGAAAAAAGAAAAAAACCCTCAAAAAACGTGTAAGTATTGTTCATATTATTATTTAGTAGTTATGCTCCAGCACAAACAGTAAAACAAAGTGAGAAACTTGGAAGAACTTATAGCCATCTTGGTGAGTTGAAGAAATGAAGCGGAAGGTTGGGACAGGTGGAATCACTGTGGCCTCACCAAGTATGACCAAGGATAGGGAGGCATTCTGTAATCATAAAGGACAAAGACAAGAAGAGGAGTAATTGAGAGGATGGGGAGATAATCAGAAAATTAAAGATCATTGTTGCCAGTTTGGATTCAGCCTTACTGTGGGGAAAGATACTCCTCAGAGGAGAGGCAGTGGGCTGGGGCCAAGCTGGGCAGTGAGGCAGCAGCCCTGGGATGACCTCAGTCCCAGCACCACAGGATACTGTGTGGGTAGAGGATGGGGCTGAGGTGGGCGCTGGCAGAGGAAGCAGCGGGACCTTCCGGGGCACACTGGTCTGAGTGCTGTCCCCCACGCTCTGCTCCCCTAGTAGCCCCCAGAGTCGTAGCTTTCACAGACCGGCAACCACTGGCCCTGATCCTGATAATTCTGTTCCCACTGCTGGTCGTCCTGATGACCCTGGTTACAGCATGGCTATGGGTTGAGAAGTGGCCTCCGTAGCCCTCATAAATCGTGATCCTCTCACTTCCTTTTTACCTTTTGTTTTAAATGAAACTTCTAAACATTTCAGGAACAGTGCAGTAACTTTTTCTTTGAACCCTTTTTGAATTGCCAATGTGGTATTGCATCATCCCTAAGTACTTTAGCATGTATGTTTTTTAAAAAGGGGCATTTTCCTACATAGAAACCACCATTAATAGCAGAAAAACAAAATTTTGCAGTATTTCAGCAAATCATCACACTCCTTTACATTTTGGCAACTATCCTTACAGGATTGTTTGTAGCCAAATGATTCAGTTTATAGTCACTCATTGCATTAAGTTGTCATGTCATGTCCCCTTCAAACTGGGGGTCAGTTATTTTCTTGACTTGCATTACTTTGACACCTTTGAAGACTATTGGCCAGGTATTTTGAAGAATGTGTCTCAGTTCGGGTCTGTCTGCACCTTTCTTCTGATTAGATCTAAGAGTTTTGTCTTTGGCAAGAATGTCACAAAACAATACACTGTTCTCACTGCCTCTTGTCCAGAACAGTTTTGGTTTGTTCCGTCACTGGAAATGTTAATCACCTGACTGGTGTCTGCCAGCCTTCTTCACCATAAAGTTGTTATTTTATTTCTGTAATTATCAATATATAGCATTGAATTATAATCTATTTATTTATTTAAATTCACAAATAAAAATTGGGTATATTTACTGTATTCAATATGATAAAATATATGTATGCATCGTGGAATGGCTAACTCAAGATAATTAAGATACACATTACTTTATATCTTTATCATTTTTGTGTGTGTGGTAAGAACACTTAAAATATACTCTCTTGACAATTTTCAAGTATACCATATGTGGTGACTAATAATTAATAGCCACCATGAGGTAAAATAGATCTCTTGAACTTATTCTCTTACCTCTTCAGCCCCGGGTAACCAACATTCAACTCTGATTCTGTGAATTCAACAATTTTAGAATTATACATACTAGTGGGGTCATACTATAGTTGCCTCTCTGTACCTGGCTAATTTCACCTAATATAATGCCCTGCAGCTTCATCCATATTGTTGCAAATGACAAGATTCTCTTATTTATATAACTAAATAGTTTTACACTGTGTATACATGGCACATTGTCTTTATCCATTAATTTATTGATGGACATGTGCAAAGTTACTAACATTTTGAGAATATGAAAATAACAAACTTTCAATTTATTAATTTGTATTTTTATATCCCTGGCTTCTTAATTTTATTTCAATAAGTTCAACAAAGTTTCAATTAATTAATCTGTATTTTTATATCCCTGGCTTCTTAATTTTATTTCAATAAGTTCAACTAACTTTCAATTAATTAATATGTATTTTTATATCCCTGGCTTCTTAGTTTTATACCAATAAGTTATCAGATACTATCATCACTCATTTTGATGTTGAAATTATCCCAGATTTGGCCAGTGGAAGACCCTCAGAAACTGTGGCCTAAGTTCTTTTGACACGTCCACATCCTTCTTTGAGTACATCCTTCCTTCCAAGTACAAGATGTACAATCTCATTTTTTACTGCCTCAGTCCTGGATTCAGTCATTTCTCCAGGAATCACTGGTTCATTATAGTGGACAATGGCATTTAGAAAACAAACTATGCTCATTACTATTTGGATGCCATTTGTCTTAGGTCCTGTAAGTAAACCAAGCTAAGGAATATGTCCAATATATGTCATATGGAGAAGGAGAGTTTGGGTACACACACATTTTGATCTCTCTCTCTCATTTCTTTCTATTTATCATCTGTCACCTATCTTGACAGCTTGGAGTTTATATTGATATTTTCAAATCCAATTTAACACCACAGAATTCATTCTTATTTATCCTCTTTCCATTTTTATAATTGCCTTCCCTAAGAGTGAGAAACTTGGCAACCATTATCTTCAATATATTTTTTATATGATGAATCCTTTTGTATATAATCTATCTTCCATGACCACAAATAGTAATTGTTGTTAAATTACTGTCAATCCAATTGGCATTTCTCTGAAAGTGGTATTTAAAGACTTTAACTTTAGAACAGTTTTAGATTCACAGAAGAATTGAGCCTGTCGTGCAGAAGTTCCCATATATTCTAGACAGAACTCTCCTTTTATTAACACCTGACATTAGTATGGTACATTTGTTACAATTAATGAACCAGCATTGATACATTATTACTAACTAAAGTCCTCAGGTCTATTCAGATCTCTGGCGGATTTTACTCCGTGTCTGTTTCCTGTTCTAAGATCTCATCTTTTATAACATATTGCGTTTAGTCTCCAGGTCTCCCTAAGCTCTTCTCGGCTGTGACAGTTTCTCAGACTTCCCTTGTTTTTGATGACCTTGTTAGTTTTGAGGAGCACTGGTCAGATATTCTGTAGGATGTCTTATTACTGAAAAATTTCTGATGTTTTTCCCATGATAAAAACCAGGGATGTGGGTTTTAGGAAGAAAATCACAGTGGTAAAGCACTGTTTTCATCACACTGTATCAAGGTTACACACTATCAACATGATTTATGATTGTCGGTGTTGACCTGGTTCACCTGGTGATGCTAGAGTTGTTCAGATTTCTCCATTGTGAAGTTACTGTTTTTTTTTTTTTTTTAAATTTTTTAATTTTTTTTTTTTTTTCAGTACTGTACTCTTTGAAAGGAAGTCACAGTGTGCATTCCCCAACTAAGGAGTGGGGAGTTATGCTCCACTTCCTTGAGGGTGGAACATCAATTATTTGGAATTCCTTTGCACTGGAGATTTGTCTCTTCTCCTTCTTATATTAATATATTCAATGATTTTATTGCTGTGGACTCGTGGATATTTATTTTATACTTTGTGTTATAATCCTATATTAATTAATTTATTTTGTTGCTCAGATTGTTCCAGCTTTGGTCACTGGGAACTTCTGATGGGTCCTGAGTGTCTTTGAGACATCTCAAACATATTTTTCCCTTTACTTTTTACCCATACTCCAAGATGTTTGAGGCTAATGTTGTATACTTCCTGCTTTAATCCCCAAAGCAGTAATATCTCCAACAAGCCTGACTTTTTTTATGACAGGAAAGTATTAGAGATAAAGATTTGGGTAGCTTGTTGCTACCATGGTATTTTTGTTTAAGTCCTTTGAGCTGGCAGCAAAAAAATATATGTGTGTATACTAACTTGTATATATACACATAACAATTATTTCTATATGTAACCATCTGTTTACAAATTAAGCTAAGCATGATCTCATACTGAAGTTTCCAGCTCTAATCCATTACTACATACATTAATTTATTCTCCCCTTGCTTGTCTATAAATTCTCACTTCAATATTGAAATTTAATTCTGACAACTTTTAAGTTTTTTTTTTAAAATTTCAGATTAATATAAGGACATGCACAATTAGGTTACATTGTTTGGATTTGTTAGGTAAAGTCCTAGTAGTGGTTGAACCCTTCACCAGGAGATGTGCCATATATTCCTACATTGTACCTATTAGGTAGGAGAATTTTTTTTTTTTTTTGTCTCTGGTACCCTGTTCCTTTATTACATTGAAACTTGCTGTTTACTCTACTTTAAACTCAATGTGTTCTTTTATGTGAAAAAATCCTTTATTAAATGATGTAACTGTCTCTGACATTGTATCTCTAATCCTTTGGCTCCCTTATTCACTAATTTAATTCCAAAACTCTTTTTAGATATTAACGGACCTTTTCATTCTGCCGTTCCTCTCTCTTAGATTTTCTCTTTTCTTACTTATCTACTTACCTTCTTCTGTCTTACCACATTTAGATAAATTTTGTATGTTGAGTTTAACAAGTCAACAATTTCTTTAATATATGAACACTACACAGATAAACATATAAAACATTTTCAGCACCACAAAAGGCTCCTTCATGTCCTCTCTTAGTTAGTATCTCCCCAAAGGGTCTGTGATAGCCATAAATTACTTTTGCCTACTGTGAAAGTTCATATAATGAAATATAAATCTTATATTGCTTTTATCTGGCTTCTTTTTGTTTATTCTGAGATAATCTTAGCCTCATGAATTAGGATAAAAAGCTCCTATGTGCCCTTCTCTCAGCTTTCCTCTATGTTATCAGCATATATAACCATGGTATACTTGTCAAAACATAAAATTAACTTCATGCTATTAACTAAAATAAAGAATTTGCTTGAATTTCACCTGTTTTTCACTAATACCCTTTTGCTGTGTCAGAATCAACATTGCATTTAGCTGTCACACTTGCTCCTCTCGGTGACAACTCCTCAGTCTGTCCTCATCTTTCTTGACTTTGACCCTTTTGACCCAGCTGGTTTGTAGAATCTTTCTGAATTTGCATTTGTAAGATATTTCCTCATGATTACACTGAGGCTATGCATTATTGTCTGATGCCCCTATGATTCCTGAGTTTTGATGTTCACACTTCGTCTAATTACTTACCCCTGGGTATAGGTGAGGCCTGTGACTTGCTCCTAAGCTAGCAGACTAGACTGTGGCAAACATGATGGGATGTAACTTGTGACCATAGCATATGGCAGCAGACCCGCTCCCTTTCTCCCTTGCTGGCATTGAAAAAACAAGCTGCCTTATTGTGAGAGGGCCCAGGAGGAGGGCTATGTGACAAAAATCTGCAGGCAGCCTCTGGGAGCTGAGACAGTCCCCTGGACAACAGCCAGCAAGGAGCTGGGACCTTATTAGTCTGACAGCCATAAGGAAATGGATTCTACCAACAACTTGAGTGATCTTGAAAGCAGGTCCATTACTCCTTGGATCTCTGTATGAAAATCAACCCCTAGCTAATACCTTGCTGGCAACTTTGCGGAGAACTCAGTTAATCAACCAGACTTCTTATCTACATAATCTGTGAGATAATAAATATGTATTGTTTTAACGCATGAAGACTGGGAAAATTTGTTTATATTCAAAGAACAACTATAATACCACAATGGTGCTGTTCTTTCTCAATGCTTCTTATCAGTAAACTGTCTGGCTTCTTTTGATCAATATAATAGTTATAAATTTCATGTATGCTATTGTGTGAGGCAGCTAGCTTTTAAAAAATTGTTATGTAGTATTTTATTGTGTGGATATAACATAATATCTTTATCCAGCCTACTGTTAATGGATATTTTGGTTATTTTTAGATTTTTTTTTTTTTTTTACCATGAATATAGCTGTGATAAAAATTCTTCAATATATATTAGATAGACATAAACATTCATGTTAATTGGGTATATATCTATAAGTTGAATTTCTGGATCATATGCTATAAATACATTTAACTTTAATAGATATTGCTAATATATTTTTAAAGTGGTTATAATTTTTGCAATTTAATCCATCAATAAATAAGAATTACAGTTCCTTCATATCCTTGCCAACCTTTGACATGGTAGCCTTTATAATATTAGATATCATACTTGGTCTGTAGTAGTCTTCTGTAATGGTTTTAATTTTTATTTCCATAAGAACTAACATTGTTGAATACTTTCTCTAGCACTCATTGGCCGTTTTTATTTATTTTTATTTTTTGGTGAAATATCTGTTCAAATCTTCTGTTTAATATTTAATTGGATTGTCCCACTTCCTCTGACTTGTATGTAGGAGCTTTCAATATGATCTGGAAAGGAGATTTTGTCAGTCTATGCATTCTAAACATCTGGTACTCTGTTACCTTTTTACTAATATAAAATTTAAAATAAGTGTTTGTAGAAGAAAATAATGAAAAATGTGTGAGTTTGGTATAGGCAAAAATTTGTTACACATGACACAGAAGGCACTAACATTGAAGAAAATATTAATATATTGAATTTATAAAGTCATTTAATATACTTATTTTAAAGTATTCTCAAGAGTTTTAAATAATCTCTTCCTTTTTTGGTTAATGTCATATGTGTTCATTCTCTCTCATGGAGATTTATTTTCTCCAATGGCTTTTAGTTTATTATTATTATTATTATTACTACTATTATTATTATCTTTAGTTGGTAGAGTCTATTTTCTGTTAGAATCTATCAGCTTTTGGACTAGGGAAGAATCCATTAGTGACTTACTGTTCTTTTGCCACGCTGGGATTCACAATTTATGAATCAGTTTTATGTTAGTCTCAATTTGGGGTCTCTCTTCCAAAGATACAAATTTGGAGCTCATAGCTATATTTGGAGCAGGCTGGAATATCTTATATCTTTATGGTTGTCACAGCCAAAGCCTCAAAATGATAATCCAATATTTTGCTGTTTTCCCAGGCTGATAGGTGGAATTTTTTAGTCTCTAGTTCATAAATAGAAAAATGCTTAACAGGTCAGTCATGGTGGGTAAGGCCTGTAATTCCAGGATTTTGGAAGGCTGATGTAGGAGGCTGGGTTAAGGCCAGGAGATTGAGACCTGCTAGGGCAACAGAGAGACTCTGTCTCCACAAAATAATTAAAAAATTATTGTGCCTGCAGTCCTGGCTGCTCATGAGGCTGAGACAGGAGGATCACTTGAACCCAAGAGTTTGAGGGTGCAGTGAGCTCTGATCGTGCCACTGCGCTCCAGCCTGAGTAACAGAGTGAGATCATGTTTCTCAATTATAAAAAAAAAAAAAAGGAAAGAAAAGAAAAAGAAGAAAAGCACTTGAGAACTTCAAGATTTTATAGTTGATAGTAATTACCCAGCAGCATAGCAGAGGCCATATGGGTGGGAGGCAGGCAATTCTGAATCAGTTTAGTCTTCACTTTTGATGTTAAATCTCCACAAAACACAGAGTTTTTAGGGCTATGCATGTATTAAAATCTACATCTGAAAATATATTTTAATAAATATTGGAAAAGACTGTGAGGTCAGGATCTTAGTAATCTTTGTATTCCTAATACCAGCATTGTACCTCACCTGCAGTTTATAAATAAATTAAGATTAAATTTTAGTTCTAATACAGACTGAAGTGTGAGGAAGATATATTGGAATTAATTTTTCTAACACTGTCTTTAGAATGATTCTGTTCTTGTTTTTAGAAGTTATGGCCATTTAACACGAATCCATGAGAAAGAGAATATGATAACCCCGTTGTCAATACCAAGGGTATGTCAATAATAGAAAAACTCTTCTGTGCAGCCTGTCTTGGGAACAACAAAGCAGACAATACCCATTAACCATGTGTCATTTCCCTGTTGAGGACATAAAAACAGATCAAGGCAAAACCCAGTGCGTCTTTAAATTAGTGGCACAGATCGATGCCCATATTTGTTGGTGTCACATTTCATTATGTTGAACTATGTATGTCATCGTAACCCAAGACATCTTAATGCAACCTGACATCCAGGTTATGTTGCATTAAAAAAATAAGAAGCTATTGCATTTTGTTAGTGAGTTGGACAGCATTCCAGGTCTCTTTTTCTGCTCTGTAAAGGGTTAGCACATGTCATGTGTATGGGGTGTACTGTTCTGTATTAAAGGTTAAAAGGTTAGAAAAGTTAAATTTAAGTCTGTCAGAAATATTTCCTTAACTTGGCTTCTAATTCTTATTTTTTTTAAATCTCTGATGGAGATTTCAAGATTGGTTTGGAGGGTAGTAAAGTTATACTTCATAATAGAGTTTAAGAGATGACCAACTGCTCTCCCACTTTCCAAATGAAAATGTCACTTATCTTTTAAAATTCTACTTAAATTATATGTCTTCAAATAAGCTTTTTATTTCTTGCTATTCAGATTTTCATTTATTTTCCGAAATGTCATAGAAAATTATCTCTATGTTATGGAATATTTTGAAATTCTAATAATATATGTTTTTGAGTATGTATCTTAATTCTATTAATTATTCTGAATTTTTTCAGGATAGGGAATAGTTGTACTGTTACAGTTTATTGATTATATAATTCTAAGTGTGCATGAAAATAATATGGGGGAGTGTTTAGAAATTTAAAAGATTGTAACACTATGACTAGGTAATTTTATAGTCAAACTGCCGAAAGCTAACATTAAAGAGACAAAGAAGACACATTATAAACTGCTAGGAAAAAAGCAGCACATTACATACTATGAAATAATAATATGAAAGATGGTTGATTCTTCATCAGAAACAATGAAGTCCAGAAGGCAATGGAATGGCCATCTTCAAAGTGCTAAAAGAAAAAAATGAAAGAACCTGTTAATCCAGAATATATATACAATAAAATTGTCCTTAAAAAATGAGATAAAATACACAAATAAAAGTTGACAAAATTTGTTTCTGGCAGAAAAAATGAAATACAAAAATAAATCATTACACTGAAGAAAAGTGAAATTTTTCACTTTTGAAAGAGGGATGACAAGTACTAGAAATGGGAAATATATGAGTCAATAGACTAACTTTTAATTTTTTTCTTAATTCTTCTAAAATAAATGATTCATTAAAGCAAAAATGACATTATAAGTTATAGTTAAAACATATGCAGAGCTGAAATATAAGAAAATATTACTAAAAAAGTTCACAGAGTTAATTAGTATTAACTAATTTCAGGTTCTTATATTTGTGAAGTTGGCAGCATGAAATGTGATTTGGTAAAATATTAATTGTAAAGATACCCTGCTAAAATAAGGATACATATCATAATTTCCAGAGCAATGGGAAAAATAATAATAAAATCAGTATAGCTAAAAAGGCAATACAGGAAATAAAAAAGAACATGGAAACTATTCAATTAACCCAAAAGAATAGATATAAAAAGCCTATAATAATAGGTAGAAAATAAATAGCAAGGTGATAATTTAGCCTCAACCATATGAATAATTACATTAAATGTAACTAAACTAAACACTCAAATCACAAGGCAGAGATTGTCAGACTGGTTATATAAGTAAAATATATAGTATTACCAAGAAAAAATTTAAAAATGAACAGATAGAGTAGATGTAAAAACATGGGAAAAATACAACACAATTAGAGTTGAAGTATTAATCTATCCTCTTAATAGTTAATAGATTAAATAAGCCAAAAATCATTTAGGATATAGAGAATCTAAACAACATTATCACCCCCCATCTTTGTTTAACTGATATTAACAGAACATTACATCCAACAATTGCAGGGTACACATTATTTTTAAGTTCATGTAAAATGTTTACCAAGAGAGATCATATTCTAAAGTCACTAAAATACGTCTCATAAATTTCAAGAAACTAATATATAAAGTTTCTTTTTCTGACCAAAATGGAATTAAATTAAAAATCATTAAGAATAATATGCATAGAAAAATATCTAAATATTTAGAAACTAAAGAATATGTTCCTAAATAACTTATGGGTTAATGAGATTATAAAAGACATTTTAAAATATTTTGAATGAATTATAATGAAAATACTGAAAATTTTTATATTTTGTGGACAGAAAAGCACTAAGCATACAAAGAAGTTGGCCTTGAGTGGGTGAAATTAATAAGCTTGACAATATGAAATGAGATTCAACTAAAACTTTTATACATTGCCAATGGGATGATAAAATAGTACAACCACTTGAGAAACCCATTTTATTATTTGTCTACAAAATGACATACAAGTATAATTATGTTTGTAATGTCTTTATACACAGCAGCTCCAAACTAAAAAACATCCAAATGTCCTCTAATAAGACTATGGATGAATAAATCATGATATACTCATATAAAGAAATAGTACTCAGCAAGAAAAATGAACAAACTGGCTCAGCACTTGTAGCTCAGCAATTAGGGCACTAGTCACATACACTGGAGCTGGTGGGTTCAAATCCACCCTGGGCCTATCAAACAACAATTACAACTACAACCAAAAAATAGCTGGGTATTGTGGTGAGTGCCTATAGTCCAAGCTACTTGGGAGGCTGAGGCAAGAGAATCGCTTAAGCCCAAGAGTTTGAGGTTGCTGTGAGCTGTGATGCCATAGTACTCTATCTAGGTCTGGAATCAGAACCTGGTCCTCCTGAAACCAAGGTAGAAAGGACTTTACACCATCATTCTGACCACACGCACAACAGTGAAGGTGAAAAGAATCCTCACCTGGAGTCATCACAGCTGACTGAATAGGGCTTCACTGCCCCTTGGAAAGTAAAGGTAACTTATAAGACAATCAACATGCCCTGCTTCAGCCACATACTGGGAGCTGGCTGGTCAATGCATGGCTGAATCCTGAGGAAACCCCTCATCTTAATTGGACTTTGAACTTTGGGAAAAGGGGGGAAATGTCGCAGGGAAAAGTAAAAACTCGTATGTATATTAGCCCACCAGCATGGTATTATTAAGGCCTCAGTAGAGAACCCAAGAAGAGTCACAGTCCCTAAAACCTCAGTGTTGAAAAGTAATTAATATTGGCACCTGCAGAAACAAGCTGATATTGAGACCCCAAATTAAAATATATTGGAGTCTCAAAAGGGGGGAATGAGAGAGGATAGCTGAGAAGGATGAGGTCTAGAAGAACAGGTCTTCTCAAGGAGACCACAAGGATACACATGCAGGGTCCTCTCCACGGTGACTCAGCTCTTAGGAATTTGTAAACTTAACTTCCTGAAACTTAGAAATTTCCAAGTTCTGTGAAATCCTGTAGTTCTGTAGGGGCGGGAATAGCATCTCCTGCTTGATTCAAACTGGCCAATGAGAAGGGTACCTGTGGGGTGGAACTTTTCGACTGTCAATTAAAAAAAAAAAAAAAAAAGGAAAGACCAAGGCAGTTGGGGAGCACAGCCATTTGGAATTCTTCTGTGCTGTAAGCTCCCGGCTGGTGAATAAAGCCCTTCCTCTTATAAAAACAAACAAACAAACAAACAAAAAAGAACAAACTGATGGTACAAGAACTGCAAATCTTGCATATTTTATGTTGAGAAGTCAGGAACAGAAAAGTACACCCTGTGTGACTCCATTTATATGAAGTTCTAGCAAAACTAATCTGTGAAGATTGGAAAGCAGACCAGAAGTTATGTGGAGCAACAGGAAATTGATAGCAAAGGAACACAAGAAACTTCCAGGGGTGATGAAATGTTTGTGCTCCTTCGTTGGGATACATGTTACATGGGGGCATACGTTTGTCAAAATTCCTCCTACTAATTACTTAAAATCTATGCATTTGATTCTGTGAAACTATACTTTGATAGCTTAAAAAAAAATAATTTGGAAGCATTTGGACATGCAATTCCTGGGTTCATTTAGCAGAAATTCAGTGGGTCTATGGTGAGAATTGCTTAACCTGTGTTTTTGCCAAGAGGACTTGGTTGACTTTTTTTTTTTTTTTTTCTTTTCAATTTTTACATCTTTTTAGAAACAGAGTTTTACTTTGTCAACCTGGTTAGAGTGGAACAATCACTGTGTCATTCCTCACTGCAGCTTGGCACTCCTGGGCTCTGGTGATCCCCACACCTCAGCCTTTTAAGTAGCTAAGACGATAGGCACGGCACTGCACCTGTGGCTATTATTATTATTATTATTATTTTTGACAGTCTCATTCTGTTGTTTTAAAGTCCTGGGTCCAAGTGATCCTCCTGCCTTGGCCTCCCAAGTAGCTATTACTACAGGTGCTCACCACAAAGCCTGGTTAATTTTTCTATTTTTCTTTTTTTTTTCTTTTTTTTTTAGTAGAGATGGAATCTCACCCTTGCTCAGGTTTGTCTTGAACTTCTGAGCTCAAGGGATCCTCCCACCTTGGCCACCCAGAGTATTAAGATGACAGATGTGAGCTACTGCAACCAACCTGTTTGTTCTTTCCTATTAGAGCTGGAGTCTTTCTAAATAGCTTAGTTACCCTTAAACTCCTGGCCTCAAGCAATCCTCATGCCCCGGACTTCCAAAGTGTTGGGATTATAGGCATGAAGCTCCATTACTGGACAGGTGGATCTTAATGCATATGTTCCACCAATCATAGGCTTGAAAATACTGATCTGACATAATATTGTTATGTCCAGAACTGCTGATAATATTTGGCAACAGTAAATAAATTAATAATTCATTACAGTAAATTTGTTATCTCTATATGCTTCTCTATTACAAAAAAAAATATTAACTTTTTTTTTTGAGTTTTGCAAAATGTGAAGCAAGAATATGAGTTTTCTTCGAACTAGGAAATGTAAGCTTATCTCTTCATTGTCCTTTGTTCATGCCACAATAATTCCAGGGTTTGCTTTTGCTAATGCACTTTTCCCTACCAGAAAATTCTCTCCCCAGCCTATCTGTTTTGTTTCTACTCCCTTGAAAACCCAATGTCATAAAACCCTTTCCAGCTAGGTTTGTTGCTAGTAGCTAAAACTAATAATGATTTTCTCTTTCCTAAATCCTATAGTTCTTATTGACTGATTTATTCAGTCTGGCACTTATATACACATACCATATGATTCTCTCTCATGTGGCTCTTTTCTCTTCAATAATGTTGTAAATACTTCTTGAAAACATTTCTGCTTCAGAGCCAGTCTCCTATAGGAGACTGAGCCCTCCCCACCTACCATGCTAGGTAAAATTAAATGCTCAATGATGTGTTTTTAAATTAGAAACACAAATTTGGGGGGTTATATGTGAGTCATAATTTCCATATTTCCACCCACAAAATATGTAATCTTGGGAAACATTTTTATTTATTTATAAAAATGAGAATAATAATAATTTTTTATTAAGTTACTGGGAGGACAAATAAGGTAAAGTACATAAACCACTTAGCACCTTGTCTGATGGCATTTAAGCATTTAGCAAATGATTGTTGACAAGGTTGCTGACTATTATGTGCTACTATCGTGTAGTTTTGACATTGGTATTAATATTATTAAAGACCATGCAGTATGACACTGATGGGAATTCAGAAATTCTGTCATCTGAACTGCTTGCTTCTGCAATTAAAAACTGAGGCCAGAGAGAAACAGCCTGTTCTACTGATTATGTTGTCTTAAAATAACAGTTTTTAAGCTTCCAATCTTACATTTGAGGTTCATACATTATGCTGCAATTTAACACTATATTTGCTACATTCAGAGAATATTTTCCCAGTGAAAAGAGAAAAATCCTTTCTCCCTATAGCATAAAAGATGATCTTCAGAATTTTCTAGATTGTTTCCATGAACATTTTTTCTTAAAAAACAAAAAACCAAAACATAGACTCAAAGGGGTGTATGCGGGTGATCCTCTCCCCACCAAGCTCTGACTACATGCATATTACAAGTGCATATGTGTTCCAACATAGTCACAAATAGTCAGGTCAATCTCACTTAGAGAATAAAACAATTGACTTGATTCTAACCATTCACCTACACACTCACCACTCAATGACCTATTCAGGTCATACACTGCCAGTTAATTCTTGAACAGTAGGTTAAAGTCTCACCTAGAAAATGCTAGTCTCCTTATCTGGAGACCACTATAGCACCTTGTCTGGTGCCATTTAAGCATTTAGCAAATGGTTGTTGACAAGTGCACTTTTGAGCCCATTTCTCCTCCACCATCAATTGCAGAACAAATATCGCCCTACTGAGAGAAAGTCTCTTTGGAAATTTGCAGATGGTAAGAGAAAGAGATGCGATAGATGACATCTGGAACATGAAAACTAGAGTTTTAAATGCTGAGGCTTTAAGAGGATGAAAGTGAAACTCTGTAGCATTTGTTGCCTCAGTGTACACCCGTCAGTAGCTGTGTCATCTTTACTGTAGTTTTCAACCTGTTTTCCTCTGACACATGTTGGCAGATTTTTAAGGTCAACGTGCTCCTGCATGGTGTTGCGGTGACTACTCCCCTATTTCTTATCCTTTGCCGTGGGGCCCTCTGGGTGTCTGTGGCTAAGTGCCCTAAATGCTGCTGATTATTGTGATTTCCTTAAACCAGCTCGACACATTCTTTGCTTTTCAATTTTTGATGTCAGCCCTAATGTGTTGGGCCAAACACGTTGGAACTTGTTAAGATTCTCCAAATAGCTTTTTTGTGCTGGAGAAATCACAACAGTGACAGGCCCTCTGCTCCATCTCCCTGGAGCTTTTATGCATGTGCTATGCCCCCTAAGGTCCCCGTCACTCTGTCTCACAGAGGAACTGACATTCAGAGCCAGAACCCAACACCAACAACACTTATTATTTTTTAAAACTTCATTTCTCTTTATATTTTCCTCTTATTCCAATTCAAACACTGAATGTAATAAAGTTGCTAAAACTCTCCCTCCATTGGAGTGAAAACCATTCATTTGTCGTCTCAATTTAAGATTCTTGACTCCAAATAGAAGGATATTCTCTGTGGACATAATGGGACATTTAGCAATTCATTCATTTTCTTCACATGCTACTTATTTAGGCACTCAGCGGTTGGCAGCTTTGATGTGGAGTGGTGAAATTATAAAGACATTACATATCATAAAAATATAAATGAAAGAAAACACAGACCCTCTTTTATATCAGGCTAAATTGACTGCTGTCATATTAAGGGTATTTTGTTTTATAAATTATACCTGTTTCAAGGTATTCCTTTGAGTGAATCACTACTTTGTCTTTTATTTCTTTTTTCTTTTATCTTTTTTTTTTTTTTTTTTTTTTTTAACAAAACAGGTTTCCCTTTCCAATACATTGAGGTAAAGAACCATAAGAGCTCAAATGTTAAAATTAATGTATCTGGTATAAAACTTGACCTGGAATTTGCAATACTGGGCCAGTGATGCAGTCAAGTCATGCATGATTTGCCAAGTCATGTGTTGGACATAACAAAAGGACTTTGGAATCAAATCAGATTCATGAATTATGTTCTTCTACATTTATTTCTTTGAAAAGGCTCCACAAGTATAACTATCTCTTTTATATTGTTCTGTGAAAGCTAAGGGATTCTCCTAAACAGGCTAATAGTCTATTCAATAATCCACTCTGTGTGCGTCCACCATAAATGTACTTATTCCTGTTAACGGTGTTTGCTCCCTCAGGGGTGGGCATGGACGGCAGGTGATGGAAGGTCCTGAGTGACAGAACAGAGTTGCCTGCACTAGAATGTCTCAGGGGCCGGGTGGAGTCGGTCTGTATGTTGGAGCAGGTGAGGTGCTGTGTTTATTATTGGTGGAAGGATGCAAGACAGAGTGACCCCAGGAAGATCCAAGCTGAAGGAGGCACTGGATGAGGGATGTGAGGTCATGGAAGTCAGAGTAAAGAAGAAGAAAGCACAAGATACAGAGGAGAGGGGCCAGGTCAGAAGAAATAAACACCTGCCACAGCACCCAGCTATTTTTTTCTTATAGTTGTCACTGTTGTTTAGCAGGCCCAGGCCGGGTTCAAACCCACCAGCCTTGGTATCTGTGACTGGCACCCTACCCAGTGGAAACAGGGTTAAGGCCAAGGCCAGCAGGGGTAAAAGCAGAGACAATGGGATTTTTGGGGAATGGTCTGTGAGAAAATAAAGTACAGATTTCCCTCATGGCCTACTGTTTTTAAATGGTAGAGATTCCCCTCCCTTACAGTTGATCATTTTTGTTTAGAGTTAGCTGTTTTCATTAACCAAGAATAGACATTTACAAAGAAGTACTTCCTGGAATTGCATGAATTGACCTAATACTATGTTTTGTTCAACCTGTAGGAAAACTTGTTCTTACTAGCATTATAATATATAGTAAGAGAGAGGTTTCCCCTCTCCATTCTTCATTTCCTTTCTAATGGGTCATTCCATTTGTTCAATCCTCACATGAGAATCCCCTTGACTCCTTCAGTGATTTGAGCTGAGGTTCACTTGGTGTTTTTTATTTTTTATTTATTTATTTTTTTTAAGAGACAGAGTCACTTTGTTGCCCTCAGTAGAGGCCGTGGTGTCACAGCTCACAGCAACCTCAAACTCTTGGGCTTAAGCGATTCTCTTGCCTCAGCCTCCCAAGTAGCTGGGACTACAGGCGCCCGCCACAACGCCCAGCT
>CAUYPK010049460.1:0-37688 GCA_963574355.1 Loris lydekkerianus | reverse complement strand
CGGCGGGGGCCTTGGGACGGTCCGAGGGCACGGCGAGGAGGTGTCGGAAGGCTGGCTGTGAGCGGCGGCCGGGATGGGGGTCGGGGGTCGAGCGCCAGGTTCTGTCCAAGCACTGTTGAAGCAGGAAACCGCGGCGACTCTCGAAGAACGTCTCCATTGATCATTCTTGTTGGTATCAGTCACTGCTGTGATGGTTACTAAATGGTGATTTTCTCTTATTATTCTTTCTACTTTTATTGATATTTTATAAAATAGAGCCTTTTTTCTCTTTTTTAAAAAATATCAATATGGACTCATTGAGTCTTTTTTCAATTCACTGTGTTCAACCTGTTACTGTTCACTGTTCATTATATTATGATTGAGTTGGTAAGTAGAAACCTCTAGCCAGCCTTGTTAAGATGGGAGCATGTATCCTTTGAATGTTCCTTATTACTGGGCCCATCTGGTCCCTTTCCTGTCCTTATCCTAGAATGGGGCATTTTTCCACAGAGCCCCGGTTCCTTTTAATAGCATGCAGAGACCAAGATCTGGGCGGTAGGTGTGTTCATTGCCAGCTACTGGGATGTGCTGTTACTAGGTCCTTTTCGGGCTAGCGGAGGGGTGGTGGTGGTGGTGGTACACGTGTGTGTGCATGCATGTGTCTGTGTGTGTAAGTTCATTCTGGTTTGTTTTTTTTTTTTAATACTTTTTAGAGTCAGAGTCTCAGTTTGTCACCCTGGGTAGAGTGCTGTGGCATCACAGCTCACAGCAACCTCCAACTCCTGGGCTTAGGCAATTCTCTTACTTCAGCCTCCCAAGTAGCTGGGACTACAGGCGCCCGCCACAATGCCCAGCTATAATAATAACATTTTTATTCAGATAAATTCAACATACTACAAAATTCACCCATTTAAAGTACACAGTTCAAGACTATACTTTCAGGGATCACTGTTACAGTTGCTCATTTGTTAGTAGAGTCATTTTCCTGAACGTAGGAGAGAGAGAAAGTGAAGGAGAGGGAGAGGGGGAAGAAAGGGATGAGGGAAAGAACAGAAAGGAGAGAGAGAACAGAGAGAGCGCCATTCTGTTTTATTTTTTAATTAATTTTTTTTGAGACAGTCTCGCTCTGTCACTCTGGTTAGAGTGCGGTGGCGTCATCAACCTCGACCCCCTGAGCTCAAGCAGTCCTGTCTCAGCCTCCCTAGTAGCCGGGACCACAGGCATGTGCCACCACACCCAGTTAAGTTTTTTCTATTTTTTATGGATATAGGTTTCACTCTTTCTCAGGCTGGTCTCAAACTTCTTACCTCAAGAAATCTTATTGCTCAGATTCCCAGATTGCTAGCGTGAGCTATCACACCTGGCTGGAACTTTTCTTTATTAAACCTAAAATTATTCAGGAATAAAAAAAATTGAAAAATTATCTAAAGATAATTATTTTTCATTTCTTAGAGTCCTGAGACCTGGTTGACCTACTTTTGTCAAAACTCTTGGCAATCCCTCGTTTTTGGTTTTAATTTCTTCTAGAGGTTAATGGAGGGCTCAGGCATCCCAGAGTCATTTGAGTCCTGACATGCCGTGCGCTCGGGTTGGTGTGTTTAACAGGCTCTCCGTTCCACTGCTCACGTAGTCTTTGGGTGTTGGGGGGCTGTCTGCAGCAGGGCCGAGCTCAGCATAGCAGTCTGGGCGTGGTTGTGCCCCTGGGGGTGATGAGTGAGGAAGGCGGCAGGTTCACTGTAGAGAGTAGGCTGCTGACACTGGCCTGCTGGCTTCTCTAGCTTTTAGGTAAAGGTGCCGCAGGAAGCCCAGGACTGCTGTGTTGAGATGCATGCTTTACCTCCACACCATGACTGCAGAATAAGAGGAAGAACCTTTTTTTTGAGACGGAGCCTCAAGCTGTTGCCCTGGGTAGAGTACCCTGTGGCGTCACAGCTCACAGCAACCTCCAACTCTTGGGCTTAAGCGATTCTCTTGCTTCAGCCTCCCAAGTAGCTGGCACCTGCCACAACGGCCCGCTGTTTTTTGGTTGTAGTTGTCGTCGTCGTTTGGCAGGCCTGGGCCAGGTTCAAACCCCACCAGCTCTGGTGTATGTGGCTGGTGCCTTAGCTGCTTGAGCTACAGGTGCCGAGCCGGAGATGAAGAACCTTTGTGGATGGGAAGCTAAGTGAGAGCTGCCATCAGATGCCTCTTAGCCACAGCTCAGGCACCTTTTCACTGTGTCAAGGCTCCCTAGTGTTCATGGTTCTGGATCAACCAGTGTCTTGTGTGGGCACCGATAATTGACAGCTATTTGTAAATCAATCAATCTAATCTAATCCATCTATCTATCTATCTAATCTGTCTATCTAGAGACAGAGTGTTATTGTGTTACATAGGCTGGAGAGCTTACTGTAACCCTGAACTCCTGGGCTTAAGCAATCTTCCAGAGGACTTCTGTGCACACACCATAAGGCTGGCTAATTTTTAAACATTTTTTGTAGAGATAGTTTCTTGCTATTTTGTCCAGGTTGGTCTCAAACTTGTAGGCTCAAACAGTTCTCCTGCCTCAGCCTCTCAAAGTGCTGGGATTACAGGTGTGAGCCACCATCCCCATAAATTCTTTGGACCTGGGCAACCAGTTCAGGGCAGCTGGTGACCTCTCCCTGTGATCTCAGCACACTAATTACAATGGAAGCACCAAATGTTTTCAAAGTGTGTGAACCTCATTAATATTTGCCTTCGTGTTACCTCCTTTTGCATAGACCCTGTGTATTTTGAACTATGTGCATGTATTATCTCTTAAGATGCATTCATGAGTGTAAAAGATCAGAAAAATATTTTAGGAGGAAATTTTCTTTTCTTTTTCTTTTCTTTTCGAGACAGAGGCTCACTTTGTTACTTGGTAGAGTGCTCTGGCTTCACAGCTCACAGCAACCTCAAACACTTGGGGTTAAGCAATTCCCTTGTTTCACCCTCCAGAGTAGCTGGGACTACAGGTGCCACAACGCCTGGCTACTTTTAAAGATGGGATCTTGCTCTTGCTCAGGTGGTCCACCCGACTCAGTGTCCCAGAGTGCTAGGATTACAGGCTGAGCTACCATGCCCAGCCCGAAAATTGTCATATAACTAAATGCAATAAAACTCATATTACTTAACAGAAAAAAATAAAGGATAACCCTAAAAATGATTAGAAAATGGATAAAAAAATCTTACAAAATATTAGGTAAATGCTATTGCATGTTCTTGCAGCGTAAAATGTGATTCCTTTTTATAGGAAGCATATTAACTTTACAGCTGAAGAGACAGAGTTTAAGAGAATAGGCAACTTGGCTGGCGTCGCGCAGCTTTAAAGTGGTGGGGCTGGTTTGTGAACCCCAGCTGTGGTGTTGCTCACCTTTAATAGGTGAACCCCGGCTGTGGTGTCGCTCAGCTTTAACAGGTGAACCCGGGCCACACCCGGCCTGTGTGTGGCTCACCTTTAATGGGTGAACCCAGGCTGTGGTGTCGCTCAGCTTTAATGGGTGAATCCGGGCTGTGATGTCGCTCAGCTTTAACAGGCTAACCCGGGCTATGGCGTTGCTCAGCTTTAATAGGTGAACCCCGGCTGTGTGTTGCTCAGCTTTAATGGGTGAACCCGGGCTGTGGTGTCGCTCAGCTTTAATGGGTGAACCCTGGCTGTGTGTCCCTAAGCTTTAATAGGTGAACCCGGGCCACACCCGGCCTGTGTGTCGCTCACCTTTAATGGGTGAACCCAGGCTGTGGTGTCGCTCAGCTTTAATGGGTGAACCCGGGCTGTGACGTCGCTCAGCTTTAACAGGCTAACCTGGGCTATGGCGTCGCTCAGCTTTAATAGGTGAACCCAGGCTGTGGTGTGGCTCAGTTTTATTGGGTGAACCCGAGCTGTGTGTCGCTCAGCTTTAATGGGTGAACCCGGGCTGTGTGTCGCTCAGCTTTAGTAGGTGAACCCCGGCTGTGTGTCACTCAGCTTTAATCGGTGAACCCCGGCTGTGTGTCACTCAGCTTTAATAGGTGAACCCGGGCTGTGTGTCGCTCAACTTTAATGAGTGAACCCGGGCTGTGTGTCGCTCAACTTTAACAGGTGAACCCGGGCTGTGGTTTCACTCAGCTTTAATAGATGAGCCTGGGCTGTGTGTTGCTCAGCTTTAACGGGTGAACCCCGGCTGTGTGTCGCTCAGCTTTAATAGGTGAACCCGGCTGTGTGTTGCTCAGCTTTAACAGGTGCTTCATTTTCGCATCTCTGTTCTCTCTGCTCCTTTGTCTTTCGACTCATGCCTTTCAACTTGAACCTCCCCACGCTGCTTTTCTTGTCTTCTTCCTGTAGCTTTGGCGCCTGGTGTCACAGCCCTGACTTCTTCCTCGTTGTCATCTGCCCTCTTCCTGCTACGGTGTCCCCTGAGTGCCTTGTGTTCAGCTCACCAGGAGCTGGCACCTCCCACCTGTTCCTGCAGCCTGGGACTTGATCCTTACTGCTGCTATCGTCCTCATCACCCACCCCACCCCACCCCCATTTCTGAACATCAGGCACGCTAAGTATTTAGTGTACAATAGATTAGGTAACCCTAACTCTGATCCTATTTTTTATGTACAGTTTGCAGGCGTCCTCAAACTTTTTAAACAGGGGGCCAATTCACTGTCCCCCAGACTGTTGGAGGGCTGGACTATAGTTTTAAAAAAAAAACAAAACTATGAACAAATTCCTATGCACACTGCACATATCTTATTTTGAAGTAAAAGAACAAAACAGGAACAAATACAATCACACTGCTTCATGTGGCCTGCGGGCTGCAGTTTGAGGACCCCTGGTTTATTGTGTTTAGGTTTTGAAATAATTTTATGAAATGGAGCATCAGGATGAGACGTGTGCCTCCCTGTGTGGAGTCACATGTACACGAAGGCCACCCTGAGCGAGCCTGAGGGAGGGGATGGCAAAGCCACCCCCTCCTGCTATCCTGTGTCCTGGCAGGATGCTCAGATGGCCTATCCTGTATGTGGCTGGCGTCTTAGCCGCTTGAGCTATAGGCGCTGAGCCCAAGATGAAGAACAGGAGGATGAATTGCAGGAGTGGTTGTCTAGTCCTAGTATTTCACTTAGAGCTTTAAAGTCCCCCCATGTACTTCCATATTTTTTTGTATGCTTTTGAGGGTTAGGTGACCCCACTGCCACTCCAGTTATTTAAATTTAAAAAGACTAAATTCTTAACTATTTTTAAGTGTGCATTTCAGTACTGTTGACTGTACCTTGTGCAACAGCTCTCTAGAACATTTTCAACTTGCAAAACTGAAACTTAATACCTGTTGGTCAACTGCCCCCTCTTTCGCCCTCCCTCCAGCCTCTGGCGACCTCCTCTCTACTTCCTGCTCTAAGAGTCTGACTGTAGATGCCTCCCATGTGGACCCACGCAGTGACTTTCTGTGTTGGGCTAATGTCAGTTAGCATAATGACCTCACGGCTCATCTGTGTTGCAGCAGGTGTGAGAGCTGTTTTGGCTGAGTGTGGTGGCCACACCTGTAATCCCAGCTTCTAGAGAGGCTGAGGTGGCAGGAGTGGTTGAGCCCAGGAGTTTGAGGGTACAGTGAGCTGTGATGATGCCACTGTACTCTGCCTGGGCACCAGAGGGAAACCTTATCTCAATTAAAAAACAACAACAGACCTTTAAGGCTGAATTATATTCCATTGTACGTGTACACCACGTTTTGTTTATCCACTCGCCATCCATGGGCATTTAGGCTGCTTCCCCCTCTTGGCTGCAGTGAGCGATGCTGCTGTGAGCACGAGTGTGGAGAGAGCTTTTAGACCAGTGGTTCTCAACCTGTGCATCACGACCCCTTTTTAACAGTGAAAATACATTGCAGCATTAGGAAGTTTGAGAACCACTGTTTTAGACCTTGCTTTCAGTTCTTAAGGGTAGACCCAGAAGTGGAATTGCTTGATCACATGGTAATTGTTTTTTCCCCCACGATCATATGGCGATTCCATTTTTAAGTTTTTGAAGAACCTCACACTTTTCCATAGTACCTGCACCATTTTACATTCTTGCCAACGGTGCATCAGAGTTCGAATTTCTCCACATCCTTGTCAACACTTGTTATTTTCTGGGTTTTTTTTTTTTTGGACACTGGTCATCCTAATGGGTATGAGGTACCATCTTATTGCAGGGTTTTGGTTTTTTTTCCCGAGACAGAGTCTTACTCTGTCACCCTGAGTAGAGTGCTGTGGCCTCATAGCTCATAGCAACCTCAAACCCTTGGGCATAAGTGATGCTCTTGCTTCAGCCTCCCGAGTAGCTGGGACTACAGTGCCTAGCTAGTTTTTAGGCCTCACTTTTGCTCAGGCTGGTCTCAAACTCCTGAGCTCAAGAGCTCCACCCTCCTTGGCCTCCTAGACTGCTGGGGTTACAAGCGAGAACTACCACACCTGGCCCTTATTGCAGTTTTTAACTTGCATTTCCCTGATAATTGAGGTTCTTTTTTTGATATTGGTTGTTCTAGCACCATTTATTCAAAGGCAATCCCTGTTTCCATTGAACTGGCTTTGTGCTTTTGTCTAAAATCCAGTGACCACATTTGTATGGGTCTGTTTCTGGGATCTATACTCTGTTCTACTGGTGTATATGTTCTGTTTTCTCCCTTTCCCTTCCCCTTCTCTTTACCTTCCCTTTCCCTTCTTTCTTTTTCTTTTTTGAGACAGAGTCTTACTCTGTCATCCTGGATAGAGTGTCATTGCCTCAGCCTAGCTCATAGCAACAAAACTATGGGTTCAAATTATCCTCCTGCTTCAGCCTCTTGAGTGTCTAGGACTTACCGGCGTTGACCACAGTGCCCAGCTAATTTTACTATTTTTTGTAGAGATGGGGTCTTAGCTCTTGTTCAGGCTGGTCTTAAACTTCCGAGCTCAGGCACCACCTCCCTCAGCCTCCCAGGCTGTGAGGATTATAGGTGTGAGCCACGGTGCCCAGCCTTGGCCATCACTTCTCAAAAGGCAAGTCATGAATTATGACCTGTATTGTCAAATCAGAAAGCATTTAACTGAGAATAGTTGGTTCTCACAAAACATGTGAGATGTGTGCTGGAATAGCATTTTGACATCTGCCAGAATTGAGGCATCAAAGCGTCAGAACCATTCTCTACGACTGCTTGAAAACAACGGGCAGCTGTGGCATCATCTCTGCAGTAAACATCTCAGGAATCTGAGACCAAGGAAACTCAATTTAATGACAACCAAGCATTTGAAGACAGGGTGGGTGGTAAGTAGGGGTTATTCATATCACGACAACAAGGACAGCAGAGAGGATTTGTTTAGCAGATGTGTGGTGAACTCCCTAAGAGTTGTTCCATCGCGACTTGATATGCTGAATGAGACCTGCTCAACCTTTCAAGGAAACAACGCCTGTGTAATGCAGGTTGGCCTGTCTTTGTAGTTGCAATTCCTATCCCTGCTACTGGACTTTCTCCTCACAATCTGTTTAATCCTGTAACTTAATCTCTAGCCTGGGGTCAGGTCAACGATTTACATTTTATGTTTCTTTTTTATCCTGGTTATTTCCCCATCTAGGACGGAGAGCCATGGCCCACATTCAGCTCGGCAGCCTGTGAGGACCCACGCTTTTTGCGGTGACTGACAGAAAAAGCTGAACTACACATTGTCCCAAGGGCTGTTTCCAAATTTGGTCTCCCAAAGGGAAGCTCGCTAAACTCCTCTAGGCGAGCTTTAATTCCGACCCATTTTCACGGTTTCATTTTTTCTAATATGTAATTCTTTCATTGCCTCAGCAAGCCTCATCAAAAGGAAAACAGAAGGAGAGTAGCTGTTGTTTTCTCTGTTTTACACTAGAGATGATTTCCTTCTCCCCCTTTCCAGTTTTTCATCCCCAAACTCCAATTTAAGCCTAGGTGTCAGATGTCAAAAGTACGTCTTTCACGTACAAGCAATATGTCTGTGTTAACCTACAACTAACACCTAATATTCTTTTTTTATTGTTTTGTTTTATTTTCTCTCTCTCTCTCTCTGTTGAAATATTTTAGTGAGAATTTAAACTTTCAAAATGAAATTCAGGGAGGGAAGAAAAGTAAATCTTTAAAAGGGTCGATTGAACTTATAATCATAAAAGCCACACTCTGGGCCATTTGCTGAATTCCACTCTGTTAAATGTTTTTATCCTCCTACCCGAAATTACAAATGCTCTGACCATAAAGTAGGGGAAAAAAGCCAGATATCATCAATGTTCTGCTAAAAAGTTCCCCTGCCATCACCAAAGGGACCTGCAGATGTTCAGAGGAGTCCCTGTGGTCTTAGAGGGAACAGCAGGTAGCAGTTTTGTGTGTACAAAGTGTAGGTGAGACTATAGTTAATATGATAACAAAACGCTCAAATGTAGAGTGAGAGAGGTTTTGTCTCCTGTCCCTTCAAACACATACCAAGGATACTGAGAGCTGTGAAAGGAGCGTGGGGGTTATGGTTAATCTGAAAACATGCCATTTTTCTAAGCAACTGTGGCCAACAAACGATCTTCAAGAGATGGAACCAGCTGATATTCTGGTCTACCAGTGACCTTTCTATGGATTTACATTGTAAAGGTTCTGGGAGGCTGAACAGATAGGAATCTCATGGAAAAACTTAAAATCTAAGACAGTAAGGCTTAGGGGTTACAGATGCTTTTGACAATCCAGTGAAACATAACAATTCCTCACTCCAAAAACATGCAAGTATTTACACTTCTATAAAAGTACACATTATTTCAGAAATTTTATTTAAGGATAAGAATCACTGCAGAAGATAACACACTATCATTAATTTGGGTCATTTGTAATATCATACTGGCACTTTAAAGTCTCCCACATCGACTAGATTCTTAACTATTAAGATGCGCAGGGAGACTGGTGTGTTAAATGGGTTACAGTAAGCAAAAAACAAACAAACAAACACAAACCCCTCTTATTATTGCTCATCTCTCTTCAAAGCTTCCTGTAACATTGAAAGGAGGGAATATTAGTCGTGGTTCATCACAGAAATAGAACCATGCTGTGGATAAAGCCAGACAGAAAGATGACAGATAGATAGAGATTTATTATGGGAATGGGCTTATGAAATATGAAGGCCGAGGAGTCCTACCACCTGCCTTCTGCAAGCTGCAAACCCTGCAAAGCCAGGGGTGTAACTCAGTTGGAGTCTCAAGGCCTGAGAGCAGGGTGGGGTGGGGTAGGGGTGGGTATTATTAAGTTCAGCATTGAGAAAGCTGGAGAACCAGGAACGCTGATGTCTGAGGTCAGGAGAAGATAGTTGTTCCAGCTCAGGAAGACAGACATTTTGGCCTTCCTCGACCTTTCTGATCTATTCATGGCCTTGAAGGATTAGACAATTCCCATCACCATTGCTGAGGACAAATGGCTAACCTCTTTCAGAAGCACACACATGACTAATGTTTTATTAGCTTTCTGGGCATCCTTTAGTCCAGTCCTCGAAATTACCCATTGTCAGGGAAATAGAGAAACCACACACACACACACACACACAATCACACACATCTTTACTCGATTTGCTACCATTGTCACAAAGTCAACACAATGATTTCAGATTATGGTCCTTATTCCTGAAAATTGTAATGATCAACTAACGAGGGTGAAAAGTAAGGCAATGGTATGCCATAGAAAGTATCTTTTCCATGGGTACTAAGGCCAGAAGCTGTTTCATAAAGTGAAGACTCTTTAGTTCCTTGTCTACAAAATGAGTAACTGCATATACTTAGCTTATTGGCAGGTTGGGTGGATTAAAAGAGCTGAAGTGTCTGAAAGACATTTGCAGACTGTTAGTTACTATATACAAATCTGAGTTATTATTTTTACAGCAGGCTGCAGACTTTTGATACTATCAGACTATATACAAATGCAGAAGGTCCTGGAATCCCTTCTGGGTGCTCTGACATTAACATAGGGACCCACCAGCAGAAATTGCTTTGAACTCTGCTTGAAGCACAAAAGGGTTGGACATACAGTTATTACCTGAACAACAATGGTAAAGCAGCTGAAATTTGGAATTAACTCTGTAGCCATACAAAACTAGTAATGTCTACATCAATTATACCTTGCATATTGCAAATTATTTAAAGCAATGATCTCCCTAGGGAGCCTCATGGCTCAAGGTAGGGAAGCAAGAAAATTAGCTGGGGTAGGGGGAAAAGATTATAAAACTACTATTCATTGTTATGTCTTTGTTTGGTTTTTGAGAAACATTTTGAAGTATACAGGTATTTTAATATGTACAACATTATTTGACACCTCCAGCTATGTTAGGTCATTAAGTCCATTATAGAGTTAAGGAAACCAAGACCGGGAAAAGTTAAGTTTTCTGCTGCACCTTATCTAGAAGGATAAGAACGCTATTTGAGGTTTGGGATCTCAGTCCAGCATTCCATACCTTTACACAAACTGGGCCCTTCTGAATTCAGCTTTACAGACTAAGGTTAGGTCCCAAAGCACAAATGGGGTGAAGGCATAAAAAGAAGAGCTGGGTTGACTACCTTGGGTAGGTCAGTGGAGGGAAGCTCTTCTAACACGTAGAGCTGCGTTGTATTCAAGCAACTCGTTAGAATACTTACACATGAGGGTCAGGCATCCACTGACCTTGAACCACTGCAATGGATCCTGAGGAGATGGAATTGCTCCAACATGATACTCAAGATGGTAGGAAGGAGCCACTTCTCTCCACCCCCAACCAAAACACAAAAACAAAAACTTGTTACCATCACTATGTTTACATGTTATTTATAAGCAATATTTCCTTATTCTTGCACTTTCCTGCCTTGGCATAAAATCCAATATAAATGCTAACTATTAATTTGTATTTAACAAACACCTGCCATAGGAAAAAAAATGCAACCCTTGCTTTCTGCAATAAGAGCAAACACGGCTGAAAGGAGATGGCCTACTCGGGGTTAAAAACAACACAAACTTTCCAACCTCCATCCTTCTCCCTGTTTTATGGTTCAAAAATATGTTCTGAGCCTAGAATTCATTTTCTTGGATATCTTCAAAGACTGTTCAACAACAGGAATTAGTATAATTCTTCTTGAAAACACCAAGTAATCTGTTCTTTTGAGTGAGTTTTATGTACACAGGTTGAGTGGCCAAAAATGGATCTAAAAATAACATACTTTCTCTGAATATAGGGGTTTCAAAGGGATATGTGCTACCAGGCAAAAAAATAAATGTTAGAAAATGTCCTTTTTTATAAGTCAAAATGAAAATTACAAAATTACTGTAATGTATAAAATTAGCTATGTACTTAAGATTAATTTAGCATGCTAGTGGCAGTAAATTAATTACATTAATGCATCTCCATTTCTGAAACTCATATCTGCAACGTGTCTTCAAAATCCAGTAAGTGGCCATTTTTTTCCTTTCTGGTTCAGGTGGTTCGAATTGCTGATTTTGCAGGTGGCTGGCGTGCATGTGAACTACTTCCACATGAAATATACATGTTACAGAACCTAAGGGCTGGCACAATTCTTTGAAATAATCTAGCAGATCTCTTATTTTTCAGAAGAGGAAAGAGTATCCCCAAATAGAAGCTGAACAGCTGGATTCATAAGTAGCAAGAAGCTTAAACATGGTACATTTATTCAACAAATATTTATTAGCCTGATTTGGGGTCGATAGTCACACTCCAAGAACATAATGTGGCCACATAAATGATTAAAATCAAGAAAGATATTGGATGTATCATTTAGTTGACAAAGAAGATGTTTAACAACATGTTGTTAGCACTTTCCTATGTAAATACAATATGTTGCTAAGAGGATAACTTTGACTTAAACATCTGTTTTGCCGATAAATACGGTACCTACCTGATTTGCACACCAATTAAGGAGCTATGACTTCCGACAAACTGTATATTTCAAATAAGAGATTGAGTCAGGACCAATATAACAAGCGGTAATAAGAAGCTGAATATATCATCTAAACAGCATCATTTTCATGCTTGACCTTACATTCCAGCATTTCTAATCACGCATGTGAATGTGAGGTATAAAAGGAGGGGTGATTCGCAGAACATTGCAGTGAGAAATAACATCATGGCCCTTTAAATGCAACCTTGCCCAATCTGTATAAATAATGTTAATTCTCCTTGCTTGAGTTCGTGGGCAAGAGGCAGAAAAACAGAAATGAAGACCAACGAGAACTAAGCTGTTTTTAAAAATAGTGGAACAATTCAAATGTCAAAATCTCTTCTGGAATTTAAAAACAACGTTAATATTTTTAAACTAGTTGTAACTATTTAAAATGAATTTATGTTAATAGGAAATGCAAATATTTCATAATTTTGACCTCAATGTGGCAGGAGATTTTCATTTTTATCCTTTTTATTTTGTGAGAGTTTCCTTGTAAAAGCAACAGAGGAGAAATGAAATCAGGGATCACCTTATGTCTGAAATGTTATCAACGTAAGAAATAGGTAAGCTTATGTGGAAAGTTCCTCCTTCCCAAGTCTCCACTCAAAAACAAAAAAAATTATTTCTCTGATAATTTATTTTTGGGTGAGGTCAAAAAAGCAAATGGAAAATTAAAACTTATGGATTGTTTTAAAATTTAACTAAAGTTGTAAAAACAAAGAACATAAAAAGTTTAGAAAACATTTAAGAAAGATTTCTTTTTTTAAAGAAAGATTTCTAAAGCCTTTTTCTATAATAAAAGGAATACATTCAGCTAATCACTCTTTGTCCTAAAATAATAGTGGCACATGGAAGAAAGGAAATTGGAATGATGTTCCAAATTAAAATACAGCTGGGATCAAAGTGTACTTTATACAACAACAGCAAAAGTCTTTCAAAAAAATAAGAAATAGTTGTTTAGTGCTTAATGGATGCATTGAACTGCTGTAGCAACCTATTTGAAAAATAATTTTACATTTACTCAATTAGATTTAGAAAAAAATCATTATCAATATATAGATGTTAGCAGAAATTCCCCTCTGCATGTATTTTTTTAAATTTAAATCAATGTCATTAGCAATGCTTTTTTCCATCCACGCATCCAAATAGCAAATGCTAAAATAATGTTTACCTGAATGTTTTGCTACTGTATTTAAATTTTGCTAAGAAAACAAACTATACCTGCACATTGAATTTGACAGGGATCAGTTATCAGAAATCACAAAATCTTCCCTAATTTAACTTGCATTATGGATGAAACCTCAAATAAGATGTGCTATTTACAAATGCCTTTGCCATTTTTGTAGAAATAAACAGGGACTACATATAAAGTAACTGGATATGAAGGGTAAAGAAAAGTGTTTTAATTCTAAATCTCTTCTAAATAACTCTAAGACTTCAGGAAAAATGTAATATGTAGAAATCTTAAGTTTTATAACAAAACAAAAATGGAAGAACTGCATATTATTATAGATGGTACTTTACAATGAAAAATTACTTTAAAATGTGTGTCCATCACTTCGTCGAAACCAATGTACTTCACTGTTCTATTACATAACAGAAATGGCTGTGTGGATTTTTACTATTTCCATTGATACATTTGCATCCAAAAGTAGGAACTCATTTGATATTTTCTGTGGGGGCTGTTTTTCTTTAATTCTTTTTTTTTTTTTTTAATTAAATCATAGCTGTGTACATTAATGCAATTTTGGGGTACAGTGTGCTGGTTTTACATACAATTTGAAATATTTTCATCACACTGGTTAACATAGCCTTCATGGCATTTTCTTAGTTATTGTGTTAAGACATTTATATTCTACATGTAGTAAGTTTCACATGTACCCTTGTAAGATGCACCATAGTGTAGACCCACCAATTACTCTCCCTCCACCCAACCTCCCCCCCCCTTTTCCCTTTCCCCATATTCTTGGGCTATAACTGAGTTATAGCTTTCATATGAAAGCTATAAATTAGTTTCATAGTAGGGCTGAGTACATTGGAAACTTTTTCTTCCATTTTTTAGTGGTGGTGTTGTTCTTAAGACAGAGTCTCCCTCTGTTGCTGTCCTGGCTACAGTGCTCTGGCATCAGCCTAGCTCACTGAAACCTCAAACTCCTGGGCTCAAGTCATCCTCCTGCCTTAGCCTCCTGAGAAGCTGGGACTATGGTCACCTGTCATAATTTTTCTATTTTTAGTAAGAAGGGTCTAGACCTTGCTCAGGCTGGTCTTGAATTCTGGATCTCCAGGGATCCTCCCACCTCAATTTCCCAGTCCTAGGATTATAGGCATGAGCCATTGCACCCAGGTAATATTTTTGTTTTACGCAACATTTCTTTTACCCATGTTGAGCCAAAGGCACATTTAGGTATTTTGTGCTTTACACAACAGTATGTCTGTTACTCATGCTGACCTAAAGGTAGGGTACATGAACAAAAAAGTACACGCACACACACAAGTGAGCTGCTACCCAAAGAAAATAGAGGAACAAGAAAAGAGTTTTAAAATGTAAGCATTTATTTAAAATAAAAAAGTGTAGGGAGGTTAAGAAGAAGGAAGAAAATTAATTATGATGAAGAAGAAAAAAGAAGAAAGAATCACCACTAGGAGTGTTTCTATAACAAACAAAGTAAATAGTCTCAGTTTAGAGAAAATCGGGCCAATCAGGTCAGCATTTTTGCTGTAACAGATTCTAAAATACCATGGCTTTTGTACCTAAATTTCCTATAAAGTCTTTTAAGAAAATCATTGCTCACGTGTGATTATGATTATTTCTGGCTGACCTCTGTGCTCATCTGTTTGATGACTCTCCTTCTGTAAGAATGAAACTCTAGGATTGAAGAATCAAAATACAATCGACCCTTGAAGAACACACATTTGGACTGCATGGCCCCACATGGACGTGGACCGTTTTCAATACAAGTTACACCAAGTGTGCCGCCTCTCCTTCCCCTCATCCCCTTCGCCTTCTCTGCCTCTGTTGCCCCTAAGATAGCAAGACCACCCTCCCCTTGCTCCCTTCCCTCAGCTCCTTCTCAACATAAAGATGTGGAGGGTAAAGTCCTCTCTGGTGATCCACTTATACGTAATGAATCATAAATCCCTCTCTCCTCCTTGTGATTTTCTTTTCTCTAGCTTCTTTAAGAACACAGTATACAGCACATGTAGTCTACAATAGAGGCGTCCATCTTCGTTTACGTTATCCGTCAGTCTTCCAGTCAGCAGGATGCTATTAGTGGTTGAGTTTAGAGGGAGTCAAGGGTTGTATGCAGATTTTCAACCATGTTGGGGGGCAACCTTACCTCTGACAACAAAACTTAACCAGCCTTAGGTAACAAAGGTCAGGTGAGGGCAATTTCTTTTTTCCAGAGGGAATGAAGAATAGCCAAAAAAGAGAGAGAAAGAAAAAGACTTGTAAATAAGCACTTACTCTGAAAAGAGCGAGGGAAGAATGTTCGATGGGAAGACACAGAGATGGTACCTGGGCAGAAGTTACCAAGGAAGTGCAGCGTGGCCTGAGCCGGCTCCTTCTCCAGCTTTCCCAAGTCCTGCCTTTCCTCCAATACCTTTCACATTTGCTCTGTTTTCTGATTCTTGTCTTCTTATTCTCCCAACTAGAGAGAAAGTCCATATTTTATTTAAAAACTCTCCCTCTGGAGCTGCTACTGGGGCATTCCATCTCCAAGATGGTGATCCAGACATGGGGCGACCAACTACCCCACCTTGCCAGGAACCAAGGAACTTCCTAGGACCTGAGACCAAACCGGGCTAGGTCGCCCTACCTATGGATTTCTTCTCTTGTCCTCTGGTTCCATCAACCACATGGATATTCTTGATGAAGTCAGAGCAAGAAATGAACTAAAAACGAAAAGTTAGGAGTATCTGACCAGAAAGTAGAGGGCCCGCGGGAAGCCTGTGCCATCAGTAAGCCTTGTTTACAGAAGGGAAAATAATGTGTACAGTGTATTAGGCCTATAGTAACTGTTAATCCTCCCCAGAAAAAAATAAAATAAAAGAGAATGCAATTGATAAATTACTGCCTGAAAATGTAAAGCTCAAAGCAGTAACCACAATGCAATAATTATTGGACTTGATTAAACATAAAAATAAATCTGTCATTTACTTCTGTCTCATCCCATTAGTACGTACAATGAAAGGAAAAGCCTTTTTAAAAGGTACCTCACGGCCAATTTTTTCCCCCTTAATTCTGCATTGTAACAAACAAAGGTAAAATCAAAAATCATGCAAGCAGTGAAGTATAAGCGTTTTCCCATTATCCTTGGAAGGATGAGGACAGTGCCAATTAAAAACATGTTCCCATGTAGCTCTCAGAAAATGTCTTTTTTTTTTTAACTCCTTGACAGTGGAATGCCTTATTAAGAAAAGAATCACAAAGCCTAAGAGCTTAGAAATCGTCAATATTTCTGGGGAAATCAATCTATTTGTCTCAATTTAAATGTATGTAACCTCTCCTAACCTCATTGACATAAATAATATTCCCTGTTCATAAAATCTGAGACTAAAATGAGCATCTAATCCCAGGAAAAATATGCTAGCGATGTTGCCTTTGTTAAGGTAACAAGAGAAACGAGGGTCATTCAATAGAACATGGTCAAATTAAGTTCTTTCTGCGTTAAGTGGAAGAATGCAGCCTCATTTACATGCATGGGTGCAAGTCTCCGGAGGACTTTTTTCCTCTGTTGAGAAACTTGACTTTGATTTTATTTTTATCATTTACGCTGTGAAATGCCAACACCATGCCATTCCTACAAAACATGCTTTTATCCATTTTTTTAAAGTCCACGTTCAAGTTAGAAAGTAAGTCGTATCTCCAGATCTCGTTTTGTAAAGGTTGTACTCACCACAGGCTTAACACAACGGTGGGAGACAGTGTGGAAGGGATCAATAAAATAGCATTACCCTTTGTGCTGGTGAGCCTCGGCAGGACATAGCGGCTTAACTCTGCTGTCTGTGCTAACCCTCCGTCCTTACCCACTGGGAGAGTGCACTACGGCACAGTTCTGGACCAAGAGCCCCGACCAGGATAAGAAACTCATTTCCTTCACCTTGTTCTGGAACTGCTTTAATAAAGCTGGAGAAAATCTGGATGCCTTAAGATGAAGTTTCCAATTTAAAAGACAAATGGATAAACACTCTGAAGTCCGAGGGCACAGGCCTTGACATTCAGAGAAGCCATATAGATCGTCCGGGACGTTTCATGTTGACAGGAGGCCTGGAGATGCAGCACATCTTCAACCTCAACATGTCATTTGTGATTTTTAAAAAGCCAGCTCTTGTGGTTGCGGGGATGCAAGGTTGCAATGTAATGAGCTTAAATTAATTGCCTCTTTCACTTGCCAAGTGGACTCAGGGAATAATATGTTAAATTTCCCACTAAATTAAATGTTTATAATTTCTCATTTGTCACTGTGAGAGTAAAATTAACCACTCTGTGGCTACGCACGTTGTAAGGTCTGAGGTGCGCTCACACAGCCACCATTCATGTTAGGAGGAAGTAGCTGATGCTGCTCAGGCCAGGGACACGGAGGCTCGGCAGGTTTTACAGGAGGGACCATATGGATCTGCCGTAGTTCTTTTATTTTTTTTCTACCTAAGAGTGAGTACTGAGACTTTCAGTAATTTGCTATTCAGGCAAAGCTAATAAAAGATTCCTTTAGAGGGCCTTAGAACAATACAACTGATTTATTTTCTATGCCCCTATTTCTGTCAGGCCACATTTCAACTATTTTCCCTGACACAAAACATGAGCAGACACCTTCCCCTGGTCCTCTCTCACATCAAATCTCTCATCAGACTTTTTTCTGAGTTTCTCAACACCCATCACATACCCCAGGGTAAGACCAAGGAACTTCTGGTTAACTTTCTTGTGATACCTGAGCTAAAATTATAAGAATGAGTGATGACTTACCATGGACTGTGTGCAAATAAGTAAGGAAAGTCTGCAGAAAACTATGCTTCCCGAAAATGAGCTATAAGGAACTAAAATGTAGTGTGGTTGTGACATTTTGGGGTTTAAACAACTGGCCTTCTCCATTCTCAAAGGAGATTATTGGAGATAGGTTTGGATTTTGGTACCTATTTCCCATACTGATGTTGCCCTATATCCTAACATTTTAGTACTTGCAGGTACACATGCCTCCAAAGATACTATACTACATAACTATTACCATCAGGTACAGGACCATCCAGGAACTCTTGTAGGTTGTCAGGGATTAACTGGAGGGGAAAAGGCCCTCTTCATCTTGTAGAACAAATTTGTTTCCCTTTTGTCTCAAATTCCCCTGATTAGACCCACCTTGTTCTCTTTTTAAAACAAAAAGCATCATTCGTGTGGCTAAAGGACCAGCTACCACGGGTTAGCACCTGTAGCAACTCTGAGAACTCGGGAGCTGTGACAGTGCAGCTTTGCTGTCACGTCCCAGATAAAATGCTTAGGTCAGGAGACTCACGGCCTCTGAAAGTGAGAAGGGACAGTATTAAAAATAAAAAATACGTCCTCTAATCAGGTTCTTCCATCCAAATTAATCCACAGGCATCACGCAGACACGGTTTTCTTTGTCATCTTGATAGAGCTTTGGTTCCTTATTTATTAAATTGATAGCTTTTTATAATTTTCAGAAAGAAGAAAGCTGTGGCTGAGGCACCTTATAGGGAAGACAAAATTGGGAGAAAGAGTAAGCTTCAACCTAAAGGGACTTCTGTGAGAGTCAAGTCATACACAAAGGTGACCACGACTGAGGTCACTGTTTGCAGCGTAGAGACACCAACGTCACACAAGCAGAGTTCTGGACCGAGCACCTCCTCCGTGCTGCTTTGAAACACAGGGGGAATTCTCTCTAAGTTGCATTCACACTTTTTTTTTTCAAAGTTGACAAAGGACTGAATGAGATCAGGACTGCAAACCTGCTAGACCAGCTCCCAAGTACTACACACTTAATCAATTGGTATCTAATTCATTAAGTAAAGCTTTGTACTGCACAGTAAGGTAACATAATAAAATGTTAGAGGAAGCTCAGTGAATTTGGGCAGCAGGGGCTTAGCCATACCTGGCTGGTGGCTTACCTCTCCAAAGGTAAAGGGCTGCGTTTAGTCACAAGGTATGAATTGGGAAGAAAAAAACGTAAGTGTAAGGAAACACACACACACACACACACACAAAGACACATTTAGAAATAACTGGGTTGGGCTACAATGTCAAGTTCCCATGCAGAATATTCTAGATGATCAGCTTAGAAAACTGGGAGAGAACCTCATTGAGGAAAGATTACCAGGGATTTTCTACAGATTTGAAGTGTAATGAGGATCTCCAAATGTTTAGAGACATACAAGATGTTTTATAAAGTAATCTGGCCACTTTGTGTAAGGGTCTTGAATTGGAAAAGGCCATAGCTAAAGACTTAGAAGTGCTGTGGAAGTTTGGGCTCGAGGAAACAAGGCCCTTTTATGCAAATGATTGTGGTCAGAATGAAAAATAAAAAGGAGAGCACAGAGGAGAAATACTGAAGTGGAAAACACAGGAGTTGGCGATTAATTGGATGCAGGGTACAACAGGGCAAAGAGAACAAATAAAAAAGGCTCACACATTTCAAGCCTGATGTCTAAGAATGTGAGAACATGTTACACGGTGTAATCTGTGTTGGGGGGATGATATTAGCTTTTGTATCACATAAATTAGCTTGGTTCTTCCTAAATGTATTACATCATTTTAAAACTTAAAAAGCAAATTATCAGGCAGCTCATGCCTATAATCCTAGCACTTTGGAAGGGTAGGCCTAGGCAGTAAGATTGATTGTGTGAGGCCAGGAATTTGAGACCAGCTTGGGCAACAAGGGGTCTCTTCAAAAAAATAGAAAAATCAGCCTGGGGGTGCCTGTAGTCCCAACTACTTCTCTGGAGGCTGAGGCAGGAGGATTGATTGAATGAGGCCAGGAATTTGAAACCAGCCTGGGCAACAGGTAGACCCCATCTCTTAGGAAAATAGAAAAATTAGCCCGGCATTGTGTTGAGTATCTGTACACCCAACTACTCGGGTGGCTGAGGCAGGAGGATCCCTTGTGCCCAGCCAGGTGTTTGAGGTTGCAGTGAACTATGATGGTCAGAATGAAAAATAAAAAGGAGAGCACAGATGCCACTGCACTCTACCCAGGCAACAAAGTGAGACCCTATCTCCAAGAAAAAGAACAAATTGTCTCACCACTGGCCATCTGAAAATAAAATTACTAATGAAATAAACTTTTAAATATTTATAATATCTGTAATATTAGCATATCTCAGGTATATTTAGAATCTAAGAAATAAGAATGCTATCTCTGAAACAACAGTCAAAAATATTTTTAAAAACTTTTTAAAGAACAAAAATATTCAGTATGTCATCTTAAATCAGCTCCCTTAGGAATATTTGTTCCCCTATGTTCAACGCAGCACTGTTTAAGATACAGAAAAAAACCCACAAATCTGTTGATGGATGAATGGATAAAGAAATTATGGCATATATGTGTATATATATGTGTGCCTTTGTGTATATGTATATATATATGTGTGTGTCTATGTAGATATGTATACACATATACGTAAATATTGTTCAGCTTTTTTAAAAAGGAGATAGTTCCATTTGTGACAACATGGATGAATCTGGAGGAAATTATTGTAGTACTGTAAACCAGCTTCAGAAAGAAAAATACTGCCAGATCTCACTTATATGTGGAAACTTAAAAAACGTTAATACATATATGGTGACCAGGGGCAGGAGAGGGGGAGAAAATGAGAAGAAATAGGTCAAAAGGTACCAACTTGCAATTATGTTGGACGAATTAGTTTGTAGATCTAGCATATCCTATGGTGCTTATTGTAATAATCCTATATTGTATAACCAAGATGTGTTGAGAGAATAGATTTCAGGTGCTTTTATCACACCTAAATGAAGGTGACTATGAGGGCTCATGGATATGCTACTTTGCTTGATAAAAGTATCCATTTATGCACACAAGTATATCAAAACATCATGTCACAAACCTAAAACATATACAATAAAACTTAAGTTTAAAAAACCCAAAGCAGCAAGGCATCTACATTTATATCAGGCACAAAATAAAACTTTGTCACATTTAATTCTATTTACTAACTATTGTTCTTTGGTGTTTCACAAAAGTATTTAACAGGGCTAAGAATGTGTCAAAACAGCGATGTGGGAAGTATGGGCCCTAGGGAGAGCCCCCAAACAAATCCACCACATCAGAGAAGGTATTTGCTTCATGTGACAGGGAAAATTAAATCTTGATGCCAATGTGAGTATGTAAGAATAAGCACAAGCTGAAGGTGCATTAATCTCAATCACTGTTTATTTGTGGATGTTTAGACATATTACATGCAGGGTATGTTTCCATTATTGTTGTTTTGAATGAAACACGCAGCAATTCATTGTGAGAAAGCCAGGGAAATAATTTTCTCAGCTGCAGAACTGTAGTAACAAAGGGAAAACTACAAAACTGCAGTTCACACCGCCGCCTTACACGCTCAGCCCCATTTTTATTTCAAAGGAGTGGAAAAAGGAAATCAAGGACATATCGTTCCCTCACATGTCATTGATATCATAATTTCTCCACACTATTATATATTTTATGTTAAACATCACATGTGGATCATTAGGAAAGATTAAGATATGCCTAAAAAGAATTTCAGCAAAAAAGTGGCTAACATTCATCATAGCCTTTCAAGACAAAATTGGAATCTACTTTATCTGAAAACTTTCCAATGCAATATTACTTCTTATGTATACAGCCTGCAACTTACCCAGGGCACTACTGATCTTTTGGAAAACTTAAGTACACTACACACACACACACACACACACACACACACACATATAGCACCTTGAGAGAAATGAGCAATTCTCTCCTGGGAAACTCAAAACTGTATTAAAATGATAAGTAGCAAGTCTTCACTCTTCCTTCATTAACTTCGGCAGACAAGTGTGATATACACACACATCAAAAAAAAAAAAAAAAAAAAAAAAAAATCAAGGTTCCAACATGCTCCTGGTCTTAATAATCATCTTTGCTTCCTCCAGCCCACAAAGTTTGTTCATTTTTACAAAGACATTATAAGCTGGGATGGGAAAAGCCATACCCAGAGGAGCCTTCCAATTATCTACACAGGTAGCCTAGCCCATCTGGGACCTCTGACAGGTATGGGTCAGGACTTAAGGATTCAAAATAATTATTGCAAAGGAAGTGCCTGAATGAGCAATTTCTCTTTGGTATTCTATCTATCTACTGGAGTCAGGCAGAGAAAGGGGAAGCTGAAAATTGGAGTTTAAAAAAAGCAGAAATCAGAAATACCACAACACAGTGAGTAAAATGATTCAGGTTTGTTGATGATTTGATGTAGGTGGCATATAGTTGGATTTTTTTCTTTTTTATTCCAAAATTACCATATATACTTGAGTATAAGCCGAGTTTTTTCGGCACAAATTTTGTGCCAAAAAACCCAAACTCGGCACAAATTTTGTGCCGAAAAAACTCGGCTTATACTCGAGTATATAGGTAATGTTATTTTTAGTCTTCTCCAAAGTTCCTTGTAAGT
The DNA here is from genome assembly GCA_963574355.1 of Loris lydekkerianus. Classification (NCBI taxonomy): domain Eukaryota; kingdom Metazoa; phylum Chordata; class Mammalia; order Primates; family Lorisidae; genus Loris; species Loris lydekkerianus. Next base: position 15,187 of record CAUYPK010049460.1, on the reverse strand, counting down.
TTATTTATATAAGGTACATATATTGATATATAACATTTCAGATACGTCCACTGTATCCATAAGGGGTGTCTTTGATATTTTGTTGCATGTACAGAATGTGTAATGATTGAGTCCTGGTGTTTGAACTTTTCATCACTTTGAGGATTTATCCTTTTTATGTGATGAGAATAATTCAAGCAACTCTTCTGGCAACTTTTTAAAAAGTGTGGCTATTTTTTTTCTTTTTCTAAAATTTTGGAGACAGGATCTTGCTATGTTGCCCAGGGTGAACTTGAATGCCTAGGCTCAGGCGATCCTCCTGCCTCAGCCTCCTGAATATCAGGAACTAGCAGAGCACACTACTGTGCCAAGCTGGCACATATTAATAGATTTTACAGGCAGCACATTCCAAGGTAAACTGGCAGTCACCCTTGACATACCTGTGTCGAAACAGAGTTATGTGCCATCTGCTGTAAATATTCACGCTTCAGAATTCTGGTCTTAATATCCCAGTCGATAAGCCACAAGAAAATCTATTTCATTAGCCAACAAGTGCATTTTAGGGGGTGTCAGTAGACATAGACAGGGCACAACGTGACCAGGAGGAGAGAGAGACACAGCACTTTCAGGTGCTCCTCTCAATTTTAGTCACATTCAGGTATGAATACAAAATCCTTTTGAGGAATAAAGTCATGTAGGGAATAAAAAGAGACATTCCTAGCATGTTTCTTACTAAAATAAAAAAAATATAAAAAATGAGAGGTGGAAATACGCACAGTTTCTGCTCTGAAACCAACACTGTCCTGTCAGGGAGGCAGTCCTGATATTGAGAGCTGAGGCTTTGCAGTCAGCCAAGTCTGGGGGTCAGCCCCAGCCCCCCACAGCTACATGAGTGGTGCTGGGTTAAACCTTCTTGGAGCCTTAGGCCCTGATGGAGAAAATGACGTGAAGCTGTTGAGCATGGTTGTCGGAGGTTTAATGCAGATGCTCTTCTCATTGAGTAGAGCATGTTGCCCGTGTTATGCATCTCGTAGATCCCTGAATATAAGACACACGTTTCCCAAATGTTACCAGAAAAGAAAAGATCTCCCCTCTCCAATATTCGCTTTACAGCATCCCTTGCAGAAGCTCCATCCCGAACCAGGCTGGCGTATTGTTTTCGTGTGTCATGTGGCTGTTCTGATTGGTGACCGCCTCGTCACACTGCTTGTTCAATATTTTGAACATCACTCCTGCTGTTTGGAGAACAGACCTGGTTCGTACAACTGTAGCCAGTGTTAGCTCAGACAGTAGAGAGGCGAAAGGAGGCAACAATGTCGAGTGTTGATTTTGTCGTGTTTCCTGGGATGGGGGTAAAATCTCACATTTCCAAGTGCCAAGTGAGACTAAGCCACTTTCTACAGCCCTCACTAATTTGTCTTTGTTTTACTCCCTTCAATCCATCTCCACCCTTCCCTGCTCTGGTCTGAGAGGTAGAAGGCTGAACTGAGAGCCAGCTTTCCCTGCCCTGGGGAGTCCTACTGGAGTCTGCCAATGAGTGCAGAAGGCAAGAGAAGAGAAGTGCAGGATGGTTCTTCCCACTGGTCTCCCCAGCTCTCCCTGTCTCCCTGGGTCTCTGTGGTCCTTCCTGGAAGCAGCTGCACTCATACCCTGCTGGATCCCTGAGTAGCTCTTGTTTCAGTGCGTCATGCTACAAATACGCTTGGGTGACAAGTCACCTTCCTGTGCCCCTTCATACTTCCACACACAGTTCCTTTATTAACCTCTCTTTTGCAAAACCTTTCAGATGCACCATCTGTTTTCTGTTGGGCCCTGGCTGATGCAGCTGGAGTGAGTGGTCATGTTGTGGAGATCACAGGCCAGGCAGGTCACACAAGGCTTCATTGATAAAACGGCAATTACAGCTTCTAGGAAGTGATCCAGGGAGCCATTCAACTGCCAGGGAGAACAACCTCATGGTTACAGTGACTAACAAGAGCAGAGGTGGAAGCTTGCTGAGGATTTTTACGGCAGGGAAAGAGGCTAGTGTGGCTGGAATGGATTCAAAGGGGCAGTAGCTCTTTGCATTTAGATGGCATTAAAGACACAGGCCGAGCTGCGATCCCTCAGAGAGTGAATCCCAGAAAGAGAGGATGTGAAGATCCATGAAAATGCCTTGGAGGGGGGGGGGGGGATGAAGGGACGGGCCAGCAGCCAGCCAGGGATACGAAGAGGGAGAAACCAGAGAACCAAGAAAGAACCGTGACGTCTGTATCCAGGACATCAAATGGAAAGAGCATTAGCAGCAATAAGGAACTGTGTCTGATCCTGGACTAGATCAAGTAGGATGCGGGCAGAGAACAGGCCGCTGGATGTAGCTGCTTGGTTCCTTGCTGACCTTGACAAAGGCTGCTTTGGCAAAGTGGCTGAAAACAAAGTTTAACCATACTTTGTTGAACTTTCCAACGTTCAACAGAAAGCAAAGAGAGATTGTAGTTCAGTATAAATTAAAGTAAAATAAAAACAAACACCAAAATCCTGGCCTAATGCTATGTCAGTAGGTTTTTGTGTCTTGGCCTAAAATTCCCAGTGAGGTTATCGTAGACAGCCTGGGTCTCAAACAACTGAGACGGTGAGTGATCCACCAGGCAGACCTGTTAGATAAACAAGAGGCATTCACTCCCCTGGAAAGTCTGTATGTGTAATTTGGCTGATACAACTTTTTTGTCTTTTTATGAGGAACTTAGTGCAGGCACACACTCACGGCTAGCACGTATGCAGGAGGCTGGGGTTGCTATACAGTCTGTGAGATTCAAACAACATCCTATTTTGAGACTGATCTGCAAACCAGTGAGTCTTGACGAGGTTGGAGTAGTGGTAACAGCTTGATCATAAATGCTCCCCCAAGAGGGAACTGAGAAGAAGCACGTTTGTTAATCCTCCTACAAGAACTTCTGTGGTATCTTAATCCCTTCTTAAAAAGAGCATAGGCTATTCTCTGGGAAGAAGAAATAGAATTTCATGTCAATATTCCAGCCAACATACATATACTCTTCTGGTGTGAGCAACAGCGTGGGAGCCCTTGAGAGGGTAGGTAGCCTGCGCTGCAGGCGAGGCACCAGCAGTGACCACAGTTAGGAGCGTGGGTCAGTGGTACCTCGCACACGTCTGCACACTTTCCGTGGTATGGTGATAGATGTCTCTGCCCAGAGTTGCATAAACATCACATAGATGTGCTCACTTAGATGAGGCTACTCCTTCACAGAAAGCTCATTCCTATGGAAGCGGAGCTGTATAAACACACATGGCAATGGATACCTGTCCTGTTATTCCACAGCCCCAAGGAGAAGGGCCACAGAAGGATCTGAGAAGGCATCCTGGGATTTACTTTTTTGGAAAAATATTTTTTTAAGGTGATCAATTGGAATTTCACTTGCCCGTGCTGACATTTCTATGGAGGAGATGTCAGCATGGGCAAATGAAATTCCAATTAGCATTGCTACTGTTGTAAACAACAATAGCTAATATTTATCCAGTGCTTATTATAGTCCACGCATGGTGCTGAGTGTGCTACACACAGAGTCTCATTTATTCCTTGGAATGATACTGTGAGGGGAAGATGACTGCCTTGCTTATTTTGCAAAGAGGGAAACAGAGGTCAGGGTATCAAGTGACTTCCCTAAGGTAAGAGGCAATAAGTAAGTCACAGAGTTGGGATATGAACACAGGAAGTTGCATCCTAAAACTGTAAAAGATAAAATCACTACAATACTAGCTCATATTTAATGGATACTTACCATGAAGCATGACCTTGGCATGGGTTTCATTTCCTTGTTTTCCTTCCTTGATTATTACTACCATTTCTTTTTACTGATGAGAAAACTGAAACATAAAGAGCTGACATAGGTCACCCAGCTGAAGGAATAGAGTGGCAACTTAAACCCAATTCCTCTGACTCCAGAGAAAGCACCTTATCCCACCACACAGATGCTTCCATTCCAAAGTCTGGTTCAGTGTTTGTACTGCACACAGGCTTCATTGTCAAGTACTCATGTTAGCAGGCCCTGCTAGCTGTGCCATCAGCACACAGACGTGATCTCACTCCATCAGTAATTATAAAATCAATTCGGGAAAGCAAGCCACAAGACTCATGAAAATGTAAAGTTTAATAGTGCGAACACTTTTTTTTTACTGTACAGAAGACAGTGCAAGTAAGAAAGTGATTATTTGAAGGAAAAGGACAACTCACGAGACAAAGGCATGTCTAGGACTTGAAGTACCACAAAAGTTTCAGGATGATGCTGGTCTTAAAGGAAAAAGGTGAACTTTAGAAGGATCAGATGAGAAAAAGGAGGAAGTCCTGGGAACAAGTTCAGCAGAGACAGCTAGGGAATAGAGGGACTCATGGATACGAAGTCGACCAGGGAGGACAAGAGCTGGACTTCCTGGTAGAGCCTGGACTCTCTTTTGCACATGAAGAGATATTTATTTGACCTTGGGCATGACATGATCTAAAACCTTGCTTGTGGAAGATAAATATGCTGTCCTAGATAAGCATAAACAGTCCAAAGTTATATACACAGAAAGTAAATGAAGCTACCCCTGCCTGAGGGCTGCTGCCAGGTTTCTCAGAAGACCCAGGCGGCGTCCACTATCAGCACGTTTATGCTTGTGCTGAAAAACAGGCAGATTGATTTTCCCTGCTTAGTGCTGCTTCAGCCTGGTCTGATGAGGAAACGTCCAAAGCACATGCTTAGCTGCCCTACTTCTGCAATGACCACCTATTTTTTTCCACTCTTGATTCAAAGTGTGGGCCTTTGTAACTGGTAACTTTTTCAGAGTCAGTCCATGTGCATGTCACTTGGCGTCGCTTGGTCTCCTAATACTCAGGTTTCTTCTAGGAGGGACATCTACTGGTTCATTCCTTCACTACATGTTTCCTGAATACCTGCGAAGTGCCAGGCTGGACGCTAGGCTTTGGGGATGTAAAAATAAAATGTCATCTCAGGGCTTAAACAGCCCACCATCCGCTTGCAGCACACAAAAGAATGAGGCTGTGGCAATACAGTGGTTGAAGTGCTGTCCCCAATACAGCTTCAGTTCTGTGATGTAAGGCAGCCTCAGTGCTGCCTGGTGCACCCTGGCAGGCCTCCCAGGGAAAGGAATTTGGAATCTGAGTTATGAAAAATGAGTAGTCATTCTCCCAGTGGCTGGAGAGGCAGAGTGAAGTATGTGGAAATGCTTGGGAACCTGGTTAACTGCAGGAAAGAGGGATCCAGAGCTGAGTCCTTGACAAGGAAGGATGAAGAAGGGGCAGGCCCTGCACAGCATTTGAACGTGATTCAGTGATTGCATTTTTAAATAACCACAGAGGGCGACTTGGGGAGTGGAAGAATGGGGATTGACCATAATAAAATTTGCATACATCTTGGAGCTGTCATTACAAAGATCAGCTAATTTTATCTCATGAATTTCTCTACTGTCTCCTAGGTAATTGAAGACACCATGCTTTGTCAGAATGCAGAGGCAGAACTTGCTGATCCAAAAAACTATGCCTTTATATTTTCTCAGCTCCAAGTCAATAATGTCAGCTCGAGAATTGCCATTATACCTCCCTAGATGTTAACTCTGACAACTTGTCGGCCAAGCATTTTTCTGAGACAGTCATCTAGGTGGCCACAGCTTGAAAGTAGAGAATTGAGAAAGAAGGTTTTGTCTTTCCAATTACAGGGGTTTTAAGCCAGATTCCAAACCATGACCTGGCTTTGATTAATCTAGACCAGGCATCCTCAAACTGCGGCCCGCGGGCCACATGAAGTGGTGTGAATTGTATTTGTTCCCATTTTGTTTTTTACTTCAAAATAAGATATGTGCAGCGTGCATAGGAATTTGTTCATAGTTTTGAGGTTTTTTTTTTTTTTTTGAACTATAGTCCAGCCCTCCAATGGTCTGAGGGACAGTGAATTGGCCCCCTGTTTAAAAAGTTTGAGGACACCTGATCTGGACCCTGGGATGTATTTTTAAACACATGTCTATACCGATCCTGGGCTCTGCAGACAAGCTAAGCTAGGTTAGATATTACTGAAAAATATTCCCTTTCTGGTTCTAACTGCTGCATCTCCTAAAAAGAACATGAAATTATGAGAGAGGAACATTATAATATCATTAATAATGGGCTACCTTAGTATTTAGTCATCAATAAAAGTAAGGTTAACAAAAGTAATGAATACCAAATAGTACATTGCTACTCCTTTATACATTCTCCTTTAACGTGTTATTTAAGGCATACTGGATTATGGATAAAAATTTATATGGTGATGTGATTTAAATAACTTCTTATACAGATAACTCAAATCATCTAAATAGATATTTGGCACTTAAAACAGTTAAAATAATAATAAACTTCCCTTCCATATATCCACCCCTTAGAGTTTAAGAAACACTTTCATAAACTTAATTTTCCCTGAATCTCTTAATAGTATGAGACAGAAAGGAAAAAGATTTCCACATCCACTCTACTTGAACAGACACAGATAAGTGATGGTACTTTCCAAGGAGAGCTTAAAAAACTGGCATAAATGCAAGAAAAACCAAATATCTAGGCATTTACTCTGAGTTTCATTCTGAAAACCACAGAAATAGAGCAACTAATTCTTTCCTTTCTACCTGAGAGTTTGTGTGTATGTGTCTGTGTGTTTGGTGTGCACCTGTGTGTCTGTATGTGTGTGTGTACGACAATGTTTTGTAAACATAATTCTGACTGTGGGCATGAATTTTAACCAAATAATATTAGCAATTTAGCAGTAACAGCAGAAGCTTTAATTTGATATTTGAATAACCACTCATAAAATGCTTCCCCATTCATTATTTAAAGTGAACTTCACCTTCATATCATGAAACATACAGGTATCATGATATTTATGTTATAGATGAGAAAAGTAAGCTTCCAAAATTTTGTTCAGGATCTCATAGCAAACAAACAACAGAGCCAGTGCAGAATTCTGAATTAGTAGCCTAATACCAGTACCATCATTTCAAGAAAATTTCCAATTCTCCCAACTTGTTAAGATTCATCTTTTCTCTAATTAGGATTTATAGCTCTCTGGATGTGTAATCGTAATCTACCTTTTATTAATAGCATTATTACTTGCACACCTTACTTGTCTTGCTATCTTCACTGACCCTATAGTCATACTCAGCGTAAGATTTTTGTGTATTGTTCACCACACGTATCTTAATTAACTTCAATTTGGTGTCTAGAGCTTGTGGAAGAGACAGTTAATGATCATAAATATTTATGTTCCCTCTTCTTTGGTCAGCCCAGCAGACTATATGCTCTGCCTTCCTTGAGGCTCATGTCAGAGATCCAGGTGATGAACTATGTATAGAAATGAAGACAACTATTTCCAAAATCATCCAATTAAGGAAAATGTTACATATATAATCCTCATTCCCTTTTCTCAGTCTCCTACTGAATAGAGAAGACCCCCAGGGATCCAGGGAGGGGTGGAGCCACAACATAGAAGGAGCCTGGGCTGCTGTGTGACTCTGATGGGCAGACATCACTCCCTCTCTGACATTCTTCCTTCTCTCTCTCTCCCACCCAGTGTGCATGTGCATTTAAACTTTGAGACATGAGCAAGACAGAAATCCTTATTATGTTAAAGCACTGAAATTTGGAGGTTATTTATTAAAGCAGTACTCTATCCAGACTAATACAACTCTCTATTATAATATCTACAAAAGCTAATATCTACAAAGAAGTAATATTCAACAGATACCAAAAGAGCATACATTGCAAGGAGATTTTAATAAGTTATTTCATATTGCTGATTCTGAAATTTTTTTTTTAGGAGAAAGAAATAAACACAATGCTAAACTTTCAAACACAAACATAATCCTGATTTTAATGATCAATTGAATTTCCCTATAAAAATATCATTAGGTCATGATAGATAAATTACGAGAAGTGCACAGTGTAATATGAGGCTGATATCAAGATATTTGGGACACACTAATAATTAAAGCATGGATGGACAAATCTAATTTAAGTCAGTCCTGCTGAGTCATTCGTGATTTGAGATATCTATCTATCCAAAATGAACATAATGCATTAGCATCCAAATAACAAAGTCCCCAAAATGCAGAAGAGTCTAGTTCTGCTCATGACTTTTATCAGCATGACATGAAGCTAATATTCATTTATCAAACAGTAAGGGCATTGTTTTGCAGACAAATAATTATCAGTTAATGAAGCTTTTAAAAAAGTTTCTTACATCTAGATTGAATTATTCTTTCTATGTATTTACCCTCATATTCCTAAATACTTAAAATATTCCCATAGTAAAAGAGGCCAGCTTATGTAAACTCAAAAACAATAGACTATTTTAGCCTCAGAGCATAATAGCAACAATACTAGAGCACATTCATTCAGTTCAAAAATTGAGTTTAAGATTCCATACTTGATTATAAGCCTTTACATCTAGAGGCAAGCTGTTATCCTTAGATAATCTCTAATGACCTTCCACGATAAAATTTGAAAACCACCTCATTTGACAGAGCAAAACTGAGAGGCAGAGCTGCCCCTGCTGCTGCATCGTGATCCGGGACTGAGGCAGATGTACACCTAATCCCCTTTGGGTGGTCTACTGTCTTTGTGCCTTTTTGTTCCATGAACAGCTGAGAGGAGAGATGTCCTTATTTTAAGTTGCAGAACCTGCTTAAAATACATAGTTTTCTGATTTGGGGAGAAAAAAAGCTTTACTTTTTCTAACACTCCTAATGCAATCGCACTCACACACTATAAAGCAGAGGACAGTGGATGTGCAATTGCAGAAACCCCCTGAAAGTTCTCATAAACAGAAGCTCCAGGGGGTCTCTGGTAAGAGCATCCATTTCACAGAGGATTTGGAGACTTTACCTTTGTTTCAGGTTTCTTTTCCTCCAACTCTCCAGAGGACCTTGCCTGTGGAGGCTGTGTCTACTAAAACCTTCAAAACACCTTTGTTTTGTCTTATTATAGATACTGTGAAATACCCCAGAGACAAGTGACTTGCTGGGAAGCAACAGCTTGCTGGAATGAATGAAGGAGCCAAATCTTCCCTTTAATGTTGTGGTCAGGAGCATCAATAGCAGAGCCTGTCATTGCCATAATCAGCAATCCCCGCGGAAGAGTTCACTGAAGCAACACTCCAAGTTTCTGGTGAAAGTGTTAAAACTCTACTAGTAAAGTGGCACATTACAGATAGAATTGAGATGTCCACATAATTCATACATGAAATACCTTTTATCCCTCTATCATTTAGATTCTCAAGGTTTTTTTTTTTTTTCTTTCCAGAAGATTTTTTTTATGTCTAGTAAAAATGTGCACATTTCCAGGAGGATCTCATTGTATCTGAGCAGAATGTGTATTCACATTTAGAACAGCTACCAGAGGACAAGGGGACGTTCATTCTGTGGTTCCTCTGAACACAGGGGGACTGGTTTTCAAACTGAATGTGGAAACTTCTGCTCGTGAAGTGTCTCCCATGATTAGAAAGTGACTTTGCAGTATATTACACCCATTCAATTGACAGGCACACTCAGTCAGCATTGGATAAAAAGGCTTCACTCTGGCAATTCTCAAAAGCATGCTTGTCAACAGATTGAAATAATTTATCAGCAAGAAAGAAATGAAACCTATTTTCTCCTCACATAGATTCCCACCTTTTTCTGAAATTCACTCTGCTTTGTTTATAGTAGGATTGGTCCCTAAGTATCAAGTGCCTGAAAAAAATTTTTTTTTTTTTTCATTGTTTCAATTATGGGAAAAAAAAAAAAAAAAATGGTTTTGGCTTGAGCTTCCCTTCCTCCAGTCCCAGGGAAATATCTTTCATAAAGAAGTAAATGGGCTTTGGAGAGGTACGAAGTATTCTCTATTTAAAATTCTAAATAGTGCTTTGGCTCATCCACCCAGCTCTTGCAAGATTGACCATATGTGAAATTTGAATGTAGATTACAGTGTTTCAATTTAACAAGATTAAGGTGTGATTACATTGGTTATTTTGTAATTTCATACTTTCTCCATTAAGGGATGTCAGCATTTAAGATCACTCTCACTCATTTTTAATAGCATACTGAAGTGGAAAAAATGCTTGCAGTTTTAAGTTATTAGCCATTTAACTTTCCTTAGTTTGTATTTTCTAATCTGTTATTTCTTACAATATGTCCCATTCATATTTCCTCCACATAAGCTACATTACAATCCATTCAGCTCTCTTTAATTTCTATTTCTAATCATATTTGTTGAAGATATATGCTCCCACCCTTTGTTCATAGTGGAAAAAGAGGGCAGAATGCAGATAACTTTTAAAAAATACTAGGATATTTAGACTTAATTTGCTGATAGAAATTTCTATTTATCCGCTTCCTAGGGAGAAGCAGTCTGCAACAGAGCGATTCCCACCAGGGCTTCTGCTGAACACTGTTGTCCCACAAGATAAAAAAGTAAATCATGGCCAAACACTACAGAGAATGCTGCAAAACATACCAGTGTCTTGGAGAGTCACAGTACACATTTGCATATTAAAATCCCTGCATCATCCTGCAGGAAAGAAATATTTTCAATTTTCTTCAAACAATTGCATCGTATCACAGTTTATTTGAGCAAAGATTCCTTTTTATTTTCAGAACATCATTAAGATTCCCCCAGACACTAGTGTTCAAAGAACACAGTTTCGAAAAACCAATTATTATTGAAAATTCATGGGTTTTAAGGTGTATCTTTCTAATCTCAAGCTTTGATGCTTACTAGCTGTGTGACTTTGGACAAGTTACTTAACCTCTCTGAGCCTCATTCTAATTTTGCTTCCCAGCCAGTACTCATTGAGCATCCTTGGTACTCCAGGGCCTGTGCAGGCTAGGCCCGAGGAACACTATGGCAAACCAAACAGGTATGCCCCCTCAGGTAATTTAGGATCAGGGAGAAGAGATAGACATTAAACAAATACATGCATAATTAGGGTGTTGATAAGTGCTAGAGAGGAAAAAGAATCAGTGGAGGAGATGATTACAGGAAAAAGTCTAAGCAGATTGAGTGAGTGGGGAAGTTCTCTGAGGAAGTGACTATTAAGCTGGGGCTGGAGGGAGACTGTAAGATCCAGCAAAGCAGGACGTGTCAGTGAAGCGCTCCAGAGAGGGGAAGAAGCAAAGGCCAAGGGCCCCAGAGAGGCCCTGAGTCTGATATCCTTCAATAAGGAAAATACGGATCTTGAAGGCTACTAAGCTACTCCTTCAGCTGCATCATGTTGGAGACCTTGTTGTATCTGAGGTGCAGCAAAGAGGCCGGGTGGCTGGAGCACAGCAGGCCGGGTCTGAGTGGTGGTGGTGGCTGACAGGCAGGGGCAGACCTGGGTCCTGGTGATCTGGACCCCTGGCGAGTCGTCTGGATTTTACTGTAAGTGCAAAGGAAGCTGGCCTGGTACCATCTGATTTAAGCTTATAACAGATATTGCATGGAAACAGGAAACCAGTTAGGAGGTTATCTCTTAGTAAGAAACCATTTCAGATTCCTTGTCTGCAAAAACCAGGATACTGACTCTTAACTTATATTGTTATAGATAGGGAAGAGTGAAAACTTATAAAAGAACCTAGAAACAGAAAAAGTGCTCAAAATAGAACATCCTGCTCCCATTTCTTTCCTGACATATAGAGCCCAATTACCCAGAGACTTCCATATGTCTGAGCTGACTTCTACCCTCCTAACCTTGCACATTCCATCGAGTCTTCTCTGGAGACCGTTTGTATGTCAAATGGACCACACTGTGAATAATTTCAGCGAGAACACCCTCTCTGCTCTACCTGTCCTCTTCAGTGACAGGTGGGAGCAGAGGAACATTACCAACCTTTTCTTACAAATTCAGAATTCCATCAGCGGCAAATGCTTGGATTCAAATGTGCCTGGCTATCCAAGCAGAACTGAAATGTGAAGGTCATGGGATACAGGAAGGGCCAGAAACTAAATGAATCATTACAAAGCATCCCCTAGAAAGAAAATGCCTTGTGCTAACCATTTGGACATTTTGCCTTTTAGTTCTTTTCATTATTTTTTTCTATTTTTATTTTATTTTTAAGTGATAGATAAAACTGTATTAACTTTATCATGCATAACATGCTGGCTTGAAGTATATATATATATGTGAATAGTTAAATCTAACTAATTAATAGATACATTATCACACAGTTATTCACTTGGTGCTGAGAACACTTAACATCCACTCTCTTTGTGTTTTCCAAGCATACAATCTATCATCGTTAACTACAGTCACCGTGCTACACCATAGACCTCTTGAACTGATTCTTCCAATCTTAACTTTGCCTTTTTTAAAAATCACAATCAAAACAAATGAGCCCATTTCTTGAACAAATAATATGTTAAAAATAATAATAAAAAGATACAGGGGGGAAATGGTGGATTCTACGAGATTTAAGAGACTCTTATGAACTGAATGTTTGTGTCCCCTCCTAAATTCAACTGCTGAAACCTTAATCCTCAATGGGGTGATATTTGGAGATGGGGCCTGTGGGAGGTGGGTAGGTCCTAAGAGAAGAGCCCTCAGAGTATGATTCGTGCCCTCAAAAGAAGATAAGAGACATGGGACAGCTTTCTTTCTACCTCCCTCACTCCCTGCACCCCCTTTCTCTATCTCCCGACCCTGCTCCCCCATCTGCCCGATCACATGAGAATATAACAAGAACACAGCCTTCTGCAAACCAGGAACAGGGCCCTCACCGGAATGCACCAGATCAGCTGGCACCCTGACCTCGGATCTCCCAGCAGCCTCCAGAACTGTGAGAATTAAATTTGGGTTGTTTAAGCCGCTCAGTGTGCAGGGTTCTGTTACAGCAGCCTGAACTGGCAGACGCAAAGATATACACCCCAAACTGGGCAGTCTAAACCTCCATGTCTAGGGATGTATCCTGGATTTTAAAGAAAAGCAAGACAGTGATAACATAAAATACAAAAACAGAGTGACTTTGGGGGAGATAGCAGAGGTTTGGGATAGGAAGTGACTTCTAAAAGAGTGGTGAGAGGCCAGCCGGTTCTGTATCTTGTCCTGGTGTTGGTGCCAGGGTGCTTGCCTCATAGTAAGTTATGTTTGTTTTATTCAGTTGTCTGTATTTGTGTTCTATTTTAAAAAGAAATGATTAAAAGGTGAAGGAATTAAAGAGCAAACAAATAACACATTTTACATAACAGTTATTTCAATCAAAGTCATGACATAAGTTAAAAAAAAAAATAGCTTGCAGTTCACAAATGACTTGCTGTATGGTCCCATGGGGGAAAAAAATCCAAAATGAGAATAATGAGCTTTACTTTTTCTGCTGAATTTTTCTTTTCTTTCTGACTTTACATCATAAATGACTAAACTGCTCTTCCATTACCGAGTTCAATTAATTTATGTTTAGTGGCTCCCATATCATGAAATTATAACACAAAAGTATATATTAAATGAGCAATAGGAAAGCATTTTCCTTTAGATAAAACTGCTAACATAGATAATAAAACCGTTTATCTCCAGAACAAGCTGGACAATTAATTTTTAGCTCTTTATTTTAATTCTTAAGTTGTAATTCTACAACGTAGTTGATGGACTTTAATATGACAATATGTAATTGACAATTACAGGCCTTTAGTATTGATATAGACATAAAAATATCTTCTTCCTTAAGCAGCATTCTGTCCCAGACATCAGAAAGGAATATAGAATTCTAAAAGTCTCTAATAACTCTAAAAGACCTTTCATTTGTGGGAAATTTCCAGGCTCTTCATCACCTCATCTTTGGTTATTAGAGCACAAACTCTTTTCATACCCTCCTGATCTAATAATATGATAGAAATTGGCACATTTCACATTTAAGTATGCTAGTGAAAAATGTAAGTCATTACCTGGGAAGCAGGAAGCAGGCTTATTCTAAATGAGGGGTTTATCAATAAACAGACCACATTCATTTCCCTTTGATTTACTCTGTCTTGGAATCATGTGGAGTTTTTTGTCTTCATCAAGGGGAGGCCTTTGGAAACCTAAACACTAAAAAATAATAGCAGAATGGAAGGCACTCTGTGCACAAATTAGGAAGAACCACTGGGGCTACTATATAAAATATTTTTCTTCTTGTAACAGATTGCCAAACTATCACAGCATCGACGGCATAAGTCTGTAAAATTGCTTTTTAAACTCAGAATGCTGGGATATTATGAATCACACCTGCATGACAACAAATGGCCAGGCTCAGTTCATAAAAAAAATACGTGGGTTTGCAGAAGTTGGAAATACAGCAGGTCACTGCATTTTACCATTTCCTCTTCTTTCCTTTCAGTTTTGACCTCCTTAAAAGACAGTGTATACCTTCATGAACATGCAATTTAAATATTTCAGAGACACCTAGTGTTGTCAAGACTTTTGTGGATTCAAACTTCTGGTAGTTCAAACAATTTTTTAAATTGTCATTTTATTCTGGAAAAGGGCTTGACTGGTCCAGGTGTGTAACCAGGACAGCCTATTTTGCTCTTTGGGGGTTCTCAGGATGGGAGAGCCTCCTGGTTGGAACAGCTCATTTGCATGTAAGACCCATGATGCTCTGCCAGCCCACCCATGGCCCACAGTGGAGGGCCCAACCTCTGGCAAGGTGTGGCTGCACTGGTAACCTGAGAGCTGCTCTCTGATGCAAACATCAAGCAGAGCTTGTTAGGAGGAGCAATGACAAAGAAAAACCAAGAAAACTTCCACAACTCTCCCAGGAAGACTTCAAGGGCTCATTTCCATTATAAATTAACCACTGATTTGGGACCGAACCTTTTTCTTTTTAAGCCTCTTTTTTTCCATCCTGTGTGGTTAAGGTGACAGCACTATAGCATCTAGACAGCCCCTAAACAATTTAGTATGAATAAGGTCACCATAGGGGTGAACAGCACAACCTTGGCCAGATGTCATTTGCACAGCGGCCTGGGCGGAACCAAGCCTGCATGGACCTTGCATCTGGAAGCCCTCTCTTCGTGCTCACTACCAGGACAGTGTGGAGGAAAGGGCACACTTCTACACTGCTGGTAGGAATGCCCACTAACACGTCCCTTCTGGAAGGATGTTTGGAGAATACTTAGAGACCTAAAAATAGCCCTGCCATTCGATCCTATAATTCCTCTACTAGGTTTATACCCAGAAGACCAAAAGTCACAATACAACAAAGACAT
>CAUYPK010049458.1:0-112628 GCA_963574355.1 Loris lydekkerianus | reverse complement strand
TGTCTGTTAGAGCTTCTCTTATAAATTGAGGTGCGTTGTGGTTGGGTGCATAAATATTAATAATTGAGATCTCATCATATTGAATATTACCTTTAATAAATATGAAGTGTCCATCCTTATCCTTAATTATTTTGGTTGGTTTAAAGCCTATTGCGTCTGCGAACAGGATTGCAACACCTGCTTTTTTCTGCTTTCCATTTGCCTTACATATAGATGACCATCTCTTCACCTTGAGTCTATATTTGTCTTTTAATTTAAATTGCAATTCTTGTATGCAGCAGATATCTGGCTTGAATTTTTGTATCCAGTCAGCCAACCTGTGCCTCTTTAGAGGACAGTTTAAACCATTCACATTAATTGAGAATATTGATAAGCCTTTCAAAAGTCCGGTGGACATTTAAAAATATGGAATGCTTCACGAATTTGCATGTCATCTGGCACAGGGGCCATGCTAATCTTCTCTGTATCATTCCAATTTTAGTATATGTGCTGCCAAAGCAAGCATTAGAGTAGCCTCTTAAAGAGCATAGGTGGTAGATTTATTTTTAAAAGTTGACTAATTCTGGGGTTGCTCCTCTAGCTCAATGGGTAGGGCACCAGCCACATACACCCAGGCTAGGGGGTTCAAACACAGCCCAGGCCAGCTAAACAACAATGACAACTGCAGCAAAAAAAAAATTGCCATGTGTTGTGGTGGGTGCCTATAATCCCAGCTACTTGGGAGGCTGAGGCAAGAGGCAAGAGAATCATTTGAGCTAAAGAGTTGGAGGTTGCTGTGAGCTGTGACTCACAGTACTCTATTGAGGGTGACATAGTGAGACACTGTCTCAAAAAAAAAAAAAAAAGAAAAAAAAGGTTGACTAATTCTGGAACAGAGGAGATTTAATCCTTACGTCTTTTTTTTATTTGTCTCTCACAGAATTGAGGGTGAGGAGCATGACTGAATCACAAGAGGCACTACAAAGTGTGTCACCTCATTTGCCCCAGCCTTCTTGTTATCTCCTTGAGTTTTACAAATAATTTTGAGAACCAGATATTTTCTCCATTTTATTTAATTGTGGAGACATAGGGTGACTTTCCCAAAATCAGACAGAAAGTACAGGCTAAGTTAGGTGAGGATGTAAACCCAGCAGTGATGAATGCATTTCCTGGTGGGGTCATTCTCTGTTTTACAGTCAGTGTAGGGGGAGGAACAACATACCTACTGGTTGTCCCAGACTCTGTTGCTTAGGCCTCTGTAATGCCTGGTGTTCTCTGCCCTCCAGATACTTTTGCTATTATTGCATCGTGAAGGGCGGGGAGACATAGGCAAACATGGGCCCAGACTGGTTATTTGGATTAACTAGCCATCTTCTAGTAAAAAGGTTGTAAGGGTATGAGAACATAGTACAGGTGAGTTTCAACTAGAAATAATAATTTGGAAAAGGCCATGGGGGTGGGGAAGGATCCATTTGGGCCCTGAAGCCATGGCATGGCAGTCACAGAATACGGGATGGCTCCAGACAGTAACTGTAAACACAGACACCTCTTCCCTCACACTCTTGCCTTAAGCTAGTGTGAACCCCAGAAACAACTGATGAGTCATGTTTGGGGAGCTTCCTCCATTTCCTTGGCTAAGACAATAGCTCCAATGCAGGATTTCTCAACTTCAGCACTGTTGACATTTTGGGCAAGTAATTCTTTGTTGAAGGCAACTGTCCTGTGTATTGTAGGATGTTTGATAGTATTCCTTTCCTCTACCCACCAGAAGCCAAAAGCTTCTCTCTCAGTCTATCCCCACCCCAGTTGTGATAACCAAAAGTATCTCCAGACATTTACTTATAGGGTAAATTTTTTTCTACCCATCCAAACACCCCAACTGAGAACCACTACTGTGAAGATTAAGCAAAAAGATGGGGGACTAGAAGGTATCTGCAAAGAGAAGTAGGTTTAGCTCTAGGAGGGTGTTTCAGCTGAAGTCTAGATGGCTCCTGCCTGGTGGTTCAGTGGGCCTGAGGATAACCAGATTTATTTGCCTTGGGACTGCAGTGCCCTAAGAGTCACTGTCTTAGTTTGGGCTAGAATCACAAAATAGAGTGGGTGGTGGCTTAAACAACATATGTTTATTTCTCACAGTTCTGGAGCCTGGGAAGTCCAAGATCCAGGCACTGCAGATTTGGCGTCAAGTGAGGACTCCCTTCCTGGTTTGCAGATGGCCACCTTCTCACTGCATCTTCTCATGGTGGAGAGTGGAGAGCAGAGAGCAAGCCCTGGTGCTTCCTCCCATAAGGGCTCTGCTCCCACTCATGTGGGTGGAGCTCCTAATGCCCTCACATTGGGGGTTAGGATTTCAGCAAACAAATGGGGGAAGGTTATTCAGTCTACAGCAGTCACTGATAAGTATTTCTTAATGAGGATCCCTTAGTGAAAAGTTGTTACTACCTCTTCATTAAGAATTGGGCACAATTGTCCATGGGGTGCTTGTAACTCAGCAAGGCATGTGGCCCAGCACCCCGGTAGCAGGTGCAGTTTGACATAGAATACTGTTAGGGAACTTTTAAGCCAATGGTATTTTCCAAATTAAAAAAGGAAGAGGGGGAAATGTCAGATAATGGAGATGACAAAGGAGAACAGGAACAGTGTGGAAGTGAGACTTGAGAGATGAGAGTAAGCTGGAAGGAGCTTTGGGGGCAGTAGGTGAAAGGTCAACTCTTCTTTGTCAATTGAGAGTCTTGCCCCCAACCCAGTGCCAATGGTTACACTTGGATCTGGCAGCAATTTCAGCATTTCATCAAGTTACTCAGGCAGCAATGACTGGCTGGATCACACACCATTCACTTCCTTCAGATGAGAGATTGCAGAAAAGAATTTGGGGAGAAAAGCCACCCAATTTCCTACCCCTACTCTCCCTCCCCACCTCCCCCATCCCCACTGCACTTAGAACCTGGAAATAGTACCCAAGAATCTCACTGAATATCCATTCAGGCCTATTCATGTGACTTCTTTGTAAATGCTCTCACGTTTTATTGTAAGTCTTAGAAAGGAAGAGAGCTTTAAACTTCTAATTTTTTCAAGCAATAAAATGGCCTATCAGGAGGCTGGGGATGGAGGATCACTTGAGCCCAGGAGTTGGAGGTTGCAATGAACTACGATGACATCACTTTGCTCTAGCCTGGGCCCAAACAATCAAACAAAAAGAAAAAAAAAAAATTGGTCTTTCGATAGTGTTTCTGAGGATAGCATTAATTCCGGATCTTCTCAATGATAAGTGAATGCTACTTGCTGTCTTAATAGTGAACTTGTGCTGTTCCCTGTGTGGGTAGGCAGGTCTTTGTATAAAATTGAATCTCATGTCATATTTTTATCTTTACTCCTACTACGACTTCCTCTGCCTTTTCTTTTTGTTCTATCATTTTCCCATGTCACCTCCTGTCTGAAATAACTTTGTCTCTCTTCCCAAGAAGTATCCTGGTCATGGCTTCAGCTTCAGCCCTGGCTGGCATTGGTCTCTGGATTCATTTTTGCTTCATGTTCCACCAGTAGGGGGGTTGGCTGGTCTGTATTCAGGTATCAGGAGATGTAAGGTTCAAGGATTTCTGATTCTTAATCACAGTTGTTACAAGAAGAGCTAATAGTGATTGAAAGCTTATTAAGAAATTTTTGTGTATTGTCTCATTTAATCTCAAAAGTAAACTTATAAAATGGGCATTGCTAGTCTGTATTACAGCTGAAAGTACAGTAGAAACTCCATAGCTGACCCCCTCCCTATGTCAATCACTTCCTGAAGCTGACCTGATTTGCACAGACTGGACGTATACCACGAGTCCTCATTGTACGGTAGGCCTAGTTCTGTACATTTGTTACATACCTTAAGTGATCGACTTACAGAGGTTCTACTGTATTGAGATTTAGGAGGGTGCCTAAAGGGTAAGGGAGGCTGTCTCACTTTCATTTTAGATTTTAATTCAGGAATAAATTTTGTGTTAAACAAAATTAGCAATCTTTACAGCCCCTGACAGCTACCCGTATGGCTCTGTCTTTATTCTCAATATGGCCTTTAGGGGTTGAATTCTCTAAATTACATTTTAGAATTCGAAATTGCGCACAGTTTATTCACTTGCCACTCAGGTAGTGGTGCCTCAAGGGAAGCACACAGTTATTGTTGTATTATTACTTTATTGTAAGCAACAATTACAGCTTATCTTTCACATGACCTGATTAGCATTCATGCTGCCTGGGGCCTTCTGCAGCCTAAGGTGAAGGGTACAGTTTTCCACACTCCCTCCTATCTTCATGACTTGCATTTCCTTAAGAATTCTTAAGGTAAAACAAACAGGAATTATGGGTTCAAAACATTTGAAATATGCTGCCATATACTTATATTTATGACCAGTTTTGATTGGTTTCAGAGAGGAAGTGTTTTTTCATTAGTTAAGCCATTAAGGAAGAAGAAGAAGAAGAAGAAGAAAAAGAACAGTTAACTTCAAATTCTTCCCAACACTTTTCCCTTGATATGTTTCTCAAAGCAATAAGGAAGACAAAGGTTCAACTTTTTTTTTTTTTACTGCTAATGATTTAAGATGATAGTTTCCTGGAGATGTTAATTAGATGTGTGTTCCAGGGAAAGTCTTTTACTGAGCTTGCTCTTGTCTTTGCTAAGAACTGTTGGAGGTGGCATTGTCCTCTGGTTGGCCTGTTTAAAAATAAAAAAGATTTAAAAAAAAAAAAACAAAAAAAAAACAAGAGAGAAAAAAGAAACCTTTAGGGCTGCCCTGCTGAGGTATCTCAGAGTTCTTTTTAAAGATGTTTGTTCAGTTCAGTAGATTTTTCTTACATGACCAAGTTCTTCCATAAAGTCAACCACAACTCATATTATCAGGGATTCCGGCTAAAATCTTGTGGTGAGTAGCAAATAGATTAAACACAGGTTTTCCCATTTTCCAGCTGCCAGAAGTGATGTCAGTGGCGTTAATGATCTTTACCTCCATCCAGCACAGATGAGGGCTGACTGTGTGACTCCTTGTTCTGTGATCTCCTGAGCAATTATGGAAAAACTGATGATGACTGTGAAACAATTGGGTAGTCAGACAGTGACTCAAATGTAAAATAATGCACTTGCTTTCTTGAAGTGATTTGATTCCAAGAAGAGGGCAACAAAGAGTCAGAAATCTCTTTAATGTTTACCAGAAAAAGTAGAAGCAGTGAAAATGGGTTTGATTCCCTTTAATCTAATTACAGAAACTGTATTGCACGCACTTTCTGCTATCTCCAACTACATCGTACACAAAGTTGGGATTGGAATTTAAGTCCACTGGTTTGTATCAAAGCCATACCTATAAAACCTGTGTTCTGATCACTGCAACCAAAACCAAATGCAGAAGTGATGTGGAATTATAATACAAACCTCAGAACTCTGGAAAGTAATTCCTAGGAGGGCGAATATGCTGCAGAGAAAGCTCTCTCGGGAAAGCAGAAGAAACCCTGATTTTTATCACTTTCCTACTCAGGTAGGGAGAGTCTGTAACGTTTCTTTCATGTCTGTGTATTAAGGGCTTTTTCTGGTGGAGCTCTTTTAATGCTTCCCGCCTCCTGGTACGTGTGGTCTGATGTGAAACGTGGAGGGATTTTTTTTTTTTTTTTTTTTTTTTTTTCCTGAGTCCTACCTTAACTTTGTCCTGGATATGGGACATGTTGTAATACTGGTAGAAGAGACTTTGGAGACGTGTTGATTCACATTTTCGGGGGGCACTGTTACAGTGTTGAACCCATTTGCTTTCTCAGCTTGTTCTCTGTTAATAAAAAGAGAGGACTTAGGGAGATTTCTGGGACTTAGGGAGATTTCTGAACATTTATGCGAATTTCCTTGACGGATCGTTGACAGACCACTTTTAACTATTTAGAGCGATATTTGTTCTTGTTTTACTCTACCTTCTCCATCAATCCCTAACCATCTTGAAAAGTTTCCAGAACCTCCTTCTGCCTGGTGCAGCTGGGGCAGAAGAAATCCCCAGTATTTGACAGAATTCAGCCCCAAAGGCCACAGCGGGTGCTGACAGGCCTGGTAAGGCCTTTCCTCCTCCTTGTCTTTTCAAATACGTGTGCCTTTCTTCCTTGGTGGTCTCCTGAAGTCACCAGCCCTGCCAGAAGGTCTTTCACTGGGACAAAAGGGGAGCTGGAGCGAGATGGCCTCTCACACGTTGGCAACTCTCCCTGAATTCTATTCCTTGGCAACCCTGTGCATGCGGAGGGCTGGTCAGCAACCTCGTTATTTTCACCAGCCCTCTCCCTTGTGACTCGCAACAGGCAAAAGTGCTATTTAAGCAGCTCCCTGAAAGCCGGTCAGCTCCCCTTTGCCATTTAAGACCACAAAATACCAAGTCTTTCCAGCTCAATCCTGGACTGGTTTAAAAGAAGTTGGCTTCCTTTCTTTAGCTAAAATGGCTTCTCCCTTCACCTTCAAATAGCAAATATCTTGATCTTTCCTCTGACTTTAGCTCAATTCTTGCTTGATTGTGGGTGCATGTGCGTGTGTGTGTGTGTGTATGTGTGTGTGTGTGTGTAGACGATGCCAAAAAATGTATACATATTTTAAAAAGGAAAAAACTATATAAAAATTGTAATATTCAATATATACTGATAACAAAAGATGAACACAAGTCATGTTGAACACCTCTTGTCATTGCTAAAATCAAATGTGATTTGATTATTACAAATTTAATACAATTTTTCCTTCCTTAAAACATGTATACATTTTTGGGGGTACCCTCTGTGTGTGTGTGTGTGTATATATATATATATATATATACACACACATATATATATAAATATAATTATTATTATTATTATCTGAAGGCTTTAAAACTGAGAAAACATTTTTCTTTCTTTTTGCTTGAGATAGAGTCTTACGCTATCTAACCTTAGGTAGAAAGCATGTCATGGGGTGTCATCATAGCTCACAGCAACCTCAAACTCTTGGGCTCAAGCAATCCTCTTGCCTCAATTTTTCTACTTTTTAGTAGAGATGGGGTCTCACTCTTGCTCAGGCTGGTCTGGAACTCCTGAGCTGAAGCAATCCACCTGCCTCAGCCTCCCAGAGTGCCAGGATTGCAGGCGTGAGCCAACACACCCCACTGAGAATGGTTTCTCAGCACTTAGCTTTATCCTATCCTAAAGCTTCAGTGTGGTCCCACACTTTCCAGCTGTACCTTGTAAAGAGCGGAGATTCTCTCCTGTCCCAAACATCTGAAGCATTCTGGACTTTCTCTTCTTGTGGGTGATGACCGTGGCTAATAGAGCCAGGCCAGAGGAAAGCAGCTTTCCTCCCTTGGTGCGACCATCTCACTCCCATGGCAGAGCCCGGGTTTCACCGTCTTACCGAGTGATACACATCAGTGGGCTGCTGTATTCATCTGAGCTTTATGCTGTAAATGTTAAAATGAGGAATGCCTGTCCACTACCAGAATTACAGAGGTATTTGAGACGAATTATTTTTTTTTAATTTGCAGGGTTCAGGTATGCTTTTTAAAAAAGTACTTTTACAGTGTTTTATAAGGTGCTTTATTGATAGGTAACCATTCCAGAAGACAGGATATACTTTAAATTAGTAGTACCATGAGTTAATTGTGTCAACATCCGTGAGGTAGCTGAATAAATGCATTGTGTAGGAGAGCAGTACAGGTGAATGTGATTGTGTGAAATAAGAAATCAACAGACCAAAGGAGATAGAAGAATGTGTGTCACGGGCATCGCTGTCAGAATCTTGCCAAGTGCAGAGCTACCTCCCAACCTCTGGGCTTGCGTAAAGGGAATATTTTTCTCCCCTTTTCTCACCTGCTTCTTCCAAATCTTGTCCCTTTCCCGTAAGGGAACTTAAGAACTAAAGCCAGGAAGCCACAGGCTTTTTATATTGTGTAACTGTCACACTCCCCACATGTCCAATAAATTAGGAGGATAAGAAATGGATAGAATCACTGCATACCAAAAAGGTTTAAAAAGTTGGCTAACATTACAAATACTTTCTCATCCTAGATTTTTAAGAATAGGACAGATCTTAAAAATAAATAAATAAATAAAAGGAATGGGAAAGATCTAAGTATGATTAAAGCACTCCTCTCCTACTTAGAGAGGAAAATTATCTCAAATTCTGTAATTATATAGAGAAATTAAAGCCACGGTTGAATAGTAGTTTTTTCTGACTAATGGGAATTATAAGTAATGTCTATTTCTTCTTTACATGTTCCTGTGTGTTATATATTTTCTGTATTATAGTCAAGATATCCTTTTCCTTTACTCACAGTTTATTTTAACTCAAAGAGAAATATGCTGTTTTGACACATTTCTTTAAGTGGAGGAATTTTATATGTATGAATTTTTCTAGTCAAGTCTACCATATCAGATTTTAAACAAGGGTCTGAATTGAAGACAATTCATTACTACTATGGTCCTTTTAAAAAGTACAATAGAATGACGAAAGGTTAGTTTCTGAGTACCTTTTAGTTACTGAAATTTAGCATATGACAATAGCCAAGCAAGTTATATTAGGGTTTCTTAGTGAAAGCAGAAACTTCTAGTAATACTCTGACCAGATTTTTATTACTGTACCACATGTGACTCGATAAATTGGCAAGAACTTTCCAAACGTGTAACTATAAGATAAAAGGCATTGGTCAAGGGTTTTAACCAGAAATACACTGCTGAAAGGGCATGGAGCCTCTCATCATGTTTGTATTGTAACCTGTGCTGTTTGGGAGCTGCTTTCATGGTGAACACGGAGCCAGGTTGCAGTAGGCTGAGACAATGTGAAAGGAAGCAAAACCTTATTTGTTTTTCAACTATAATAGGCATAGTCCAAGTAGGCTGAGGCCAGAAGGTGTAAATTCCTCCTGGTGCAATAATGCAGTAATCCACAAGCTTCAAGTGACATTGCTCAGGTGTTGACTTATGTGATAATGCTTTAAAAATTACATTTTTTATTACTGGCAAAGGGATTAGGTGGGTTTTATCTTACAAGAAGATACGCCCAGAAAGGTACAGTAGATAGTGATGTGGTGATGAAATTTTGTCAAAATGTAATTTTCTGCTACGAAATATCACGACAGGTGTATTGTGTTTCCGGGTTCAGAAGTTATTCCCCCAGGGTGGAACTAGAGAGAATGGACCAAGGAAGATCACCACAGGATGTTCATCTTCTCTTAAGGAAATTTTTTTGTTTGTGTTTGTTTGTTTCCAGTTTATGCCAGTTACAAATGGGTTTTGGGATTTATAAAACATTGTAGCAGTATCTGTGGCATGTGGTTGGCATCAGTCTATTGAGGTTGTAAATTCATGTATGCTCATGTTTTTTGGGGGTGCTTATCCCCGTCTTCATCATCGCATTTGTCATTCAGCCCATGTTTATGGGATTGAATGACTATAAGGGGCCAGCATGAGAACTGCATTTTTTCTTTTTTTATACATATTCCTAAGTTACACATATATATGTAACTTATATGCAAATATTTGTCTTTTTCAAACCAGTTGCTTTATTCAAGCTCAACCATTCAATGCAAGCACGCTGAGGTAGGGATATGGGCAGGTGAACTTTAGTCTCATAAAGCGTATGTCGAGGTCTGTCTGTGAAGTTATGAGACTTCCTTTCCAACAGACTCATCAGAGAGCAACTGTTGGGAACAGCTATGGTTTTGGAACTTCTTGGCCTTAGGTAACATTTCTCACTGGGAAACATCACCCCATTACGGAGCTTAATCAGTCCCATTATTCACCATGTTTGGCTCTCAAAGCTTTTTGGCTGTCTCCAGAGATCAAACGTGCCCTCCAAGGGCTAAGACTGGCTGCTAGGGAAACCGTTCAAAAGAACATGCTCAAGGCTGAGAGGGCAGTTGCAGGAAAAGAAATGGGAACTTGAGAAGGCTTCCCAAAGATGACGCCAACAATGGCCACATGACTGGAGTAAGTGTGCAGCCCCCACGGTGGCCTCTGGGACACTGTGAAGGACAGTTCGCACTGAGGATGTCCATACCATTACTTGGCTGGTAAACTTTATGTGCATACACCATGTGCAAAGTCCAATAGGCGTGAACTTCAGGCTGTCCCTTTAAATTTTTCCGGTCCCCTGTCACCTGTGGGCTGGCTGCCTTCTGTTCCCACCTGGGCTGCTATCAGCCCCGCCTCAGGCTGGATCACTTGCCTTCACTTTTTCATAGGTTCCTAAGTTGATGGCACCAATAGGTGGCTGCTGTAAGCCTTGATCAGGACTTTAATTATCATCACTCAAGGCTTTGAAAAGTAGGATACTGAGACATTTGAAGATATGCAAATGACATCAATGTGGCTTTTTATTTCCTTCTCTTTGAACATACTTTTAGACAGTGACAGGAATGGTTTCCCAGTGGCCCAAACCAGTAAGACTTCAGGGAGTAGTGAGGCCACATTCCCCCTGACAGGGACCCCGTCCCTGCCCCAATGCGTCCACGCAGGTTGGCTCACGTGGTGTTAAAACCAGTAGGGTTTATTCTTGTAGACGGCTGTTCATGCAGCCCTTCTGGAGGAGAGCCAGAGAGGCAGAGAAAAACACATCAAGTGCTCTTTGCTTTTCTCCTGTTTTATATTTGGCTGTTCTTTGTTGGTCACAAATCCTTTCTTTAATAAGGTGGCCTTCCTGCCTAATTTTAGGCGCAGAGCCATGAGGCTGTGTGAAGCTGTATCCAGCCTTCCTGGTAGGAACATTCCAATGTGAGTTTAGGAAAAACTCAACAGTAAATACCTATTAAGAAATCTGGAGAATTTCCCGGCATACCTGGGCTTCTGGAAGGATGGGCTTTCCTTTCACTGTAGAGATAACACAGAGTGGATCTTGTTTCGCTGGCAATTGAAAGGCTAAGGCTGGAATGCTGCTGCTTTCTTGGCTGTTTTCACGTTAGTGCCTCCGTGCCAAGTCTTCACTAGCAAATTAAAAAATAGTCTGTTTACCTGTCTTTATTTTAAAAGTCAGAATCTCCTCATAAAATGAGAGTCCTTATTTGGCAAACTTACCTGAAAGCCATTATTAGTAGGACATGATGGCTGATCCCAGCCACTTCCCTTCCCTTCAAGAGGAGAGAGAAAGAAAACAAGTTACTAGTCCACATTTCTGTCGTGTGAACTCCCCCTCGCAGAACATGCTCCCGTTGTCTGTCTTCAGAATGAGGGAAAGACCCGCTAGCTTTTCGTTCAAGGTTCTGCACCTTCTCCCTCAACCTACACCTGCAGACTTAGCTCCTTCCACCCTCCTCAGATTCAGCGACGCTGTATACTTCACTTGGCCTGTGCAGGGCATCCCTTCCACTGTCCCCACCCTGTTATACTCGGCCATTTAATCATGTGCCCCCACGCTCAGTGGGAAATGGCTTCTCTAACATACATTCAGCTCTTATTTACTGAGCACCATGTTCTGGAGGTACAGCATGTTTCCACATCCCCAAATCATTCTTTTTCTTGTAAACCAAGCCAAATATATCAGTGAGATGCTTCCAGCTGGAAATATCCTTTCCCTCCTCCATGTCGTGTGTCTAGAGCTTTTTTCCTTCCCTATGTGCTTATCAAGAAATTGACTGATATCTCCTTTGCATTAAATGTATTTATGAACGTAGCTTGCCTTCTTTCCTGGAAGTTCTAAAAGGCAGTTCTTGTAGCAGAATTCAGCTTCATACCCTCCATAGCATTAAAGCAACTGCAGACTCAGTCAGCAGGTATATACTGATGATCTACTCCATGCCGAATGCTCTTCAGGCCACTGGGATTTTGTTTGGATTGATGTTTATAGATAAGTGCATGAAAAATACGGACCTCTCAAGGGACTACCTATTATAATTCTTGAGATTAAAAGATGCTTTATAAGGTTGTAAAAGGGTCTTCTCACTGAAGGGGAATTATGGGCAATGTCCCTTTGAGATTTGCTTTCTTGAGTTGCATAGAAGAAACTCTATGCTTCTGCCTAAACATCATATTCTATGAAGCCTAAATCTGAATCCGCCTCCCCCATTTTTTTTCTCTTGTTTAATGATTATTTAGATCTGCTTTTCTTGGGTCTCCTTTTGCATCTAAAATTCTAATGTCAACCACAACACGTAAGCAAGCAAGGTGATGGTTATGACGATCAGTTCAGTGTAAGCATAGCACATTGTTTATCAATTCAACACATTGTGCCTCATAAATGTATCGAGGTACACAGTTATGATTTAACACAGAAAAAAAAAATTCTCATGTCAAACAATGCCACATTCCAAACTGATTTCAGGTTTTGTAACATTAAACTCTGCAACTTCAAATGCTGAAATCTGTAGCTGACTTTTAACCTAACTGCAACCTGCCCACCATAGTTTGTAGTTGTTTTACACAATGACCACAGTGTGCTGTCTGTTTTGATCATAGCATCAACGAATTTTGTATATTTTGCATTGCTAAACCTCTGTAAGGTCTGGATCATGTGGGTTTGTTTGCTGATCTGATTTAATATTGGCTACTTTTAGTTTGTGATTGCTTTAGACTCTTGCATTTGGAAAGATATAAAAAGTTAAATACAGTTTGTTGATTTTTATTTGGGTACATGGTACTGCTTGTGCCTGTAACTTCAGTTTATCTGATACTTTAAAAAAAAAAAAAAAAAAAAAAAAGGTTATTTTTTTAAAAAAAAAAATAGGGTTCTAAAAGAGTGAGTTGTGAGTTTTGAGATGTCTGTGGTGATGAATTCTTTCATTTTCCTTTTCAGAATGAAGACCTTAATGACCTCAGCAAATCCTACTCTAACTCATGGGTACCCAGACTCTAAATATTTCATGATTCACAACTAGGACCTCATATATTTCTCCTCGGTAGATGGTACGATGCATCCATTTCAGTTTGTTTACTTTATACAAGCCTCAGGAGTTCGTTGACTGAATTGCGCGTTCTATATTGCAAAAAAGCACTGTGACACCAGAACGATGAGTCTGCATAAATTTCACCTTCACCCATAAGGACGCAGCTGGCCACAGTGAGCTGACGTGCCCACCACCGTGCCACGAGAGAAAAGGTTTCCTCTCACTGCATCTGCAAGATACATTTCATCTGTTGCTGAAACTGTGTATGACAAAGCGTCCTTGTAAATTATTTCATAGAAAACTGTTCATGTCGGGTGGAGAGAGTATTAAATATTTAACATAGGTTTTGATTTATATGTGTAATTTTTTTAATGAAAATGTAACTTTTCTTACAGCACATCTTTTTTTTGGATGTGGGACTGAGGTATACAGTGTTCTGTTGTAAAGAATGGAGCAAATGCTTAAAACAAGGCTAAAAAGAGTAGGATAGGGTATGGTCCTTGTTTTAAGATTGTAACTCAGAAAAGTAATATAATAAGAATCATAGTGCCATAGATGGTTCTCAGTTGTATAGTTATATTTGCTGATACTATCTCTTGTAATATAAACCTGATATTGAGCTGAGTTCCTTCTAAGAATTAATCTTAATTTTGTATTTTTCCTGTAAGACAAATAGGCCATGTTAATTAAACTGTAGAAAGGTGTATTCTGCTGGGTGTTTTTCAACTGTCAGCTTAAAATTGGCGTTTGAGTGGAAGCAAAATTACAAGAACAGGAATTCAAAGTCTTCCATCGTAAATACTGTCAAGATGAGGAGACATGGGTGATTCCTTCAAATCAAAAGCTCTCCTTGGAATGAACAATGTGGGTGTTTGTAAATTCTGGAAATGTCTTTCTATTCATAATAAACTAGATACTGTCGACTGTTTCTTCTCTCCAGACCCCTCCCCTTTCTGTAAGCTTCCTCTATTCCCACTTTTTTTTTTTTTTTTTGGTGCACACATGCTATTTCATTTCCTGCATTGTCTTGTGAAAGTTAGTAGGACAAGTGAGTGCTTGCTTTCCAGAAAGTCGGGGGTTTTGTTTTGTTTTATTTATCCTGACCAGGGCTATGTGTCACTTTTCCTCAAGACCCTTACCTTTAGTTGTCAGAGAACCTCCAGTGTTAACATTATTTAACGGAATGTGATTGGCCTGTTAGCCTTGGTGGGTGTTAGCCTAATAGTGATTAGCCAATGAAATGCAGCGTTCACAGAGCACTTGCAGCACAGGGAGCGGCTAGGAAACTTCCAGCCAGCAGTGAACATGTTCATCCTTTCCTTGTTTGGAAAGTGTACACACCTTGCGGTTTTTCCTTGTGAAAAAGAAATGGCAATAAATACCTTTCAAGATGTTGCCGAGAGAATTTTTAATGTTTTTAGCCAGAAAACTTCCTACAGGTTAAGTGAATTAATGGAAATATCAGTCTTCCTCCTAATCAGCATAAACTCTATCAGGAATTCCTGGCCCTGCTGTTGGGGGGAGAAGCATCTTCTCTGCCTGAAGGGTTGAGCTCCCTGGGTGGGGCTGGGTTGACAAGGAAGGGGCCAGGGTTGGAGGGCATTGCAGTGACTGCTGCCCCCTGGTCAATTGGTTGGGGACCTTTGCTCGACTCAAAAGAGAGTGGAGACTAATGGAAACCCTCCCCTTGCTGAGGCCCATGTTACTGTCAATTCATCCGGATGGCATGTACCTCCCAGGCTGTTGTACAGTGTCCATTGTTGCAGATTTTAATCATTTGCATGCTCATCAATTTCTAAAATAAATAGTTCTGTAGTCATAAGAATCCATTGTTTCCAAGGAACTTGCTGAATTACATCATTTCCTATCTGTGGAGAACACTACCAATTTGAAAATCTGATATGAAAGTTGTTTTTTACGCTCTTGTTAAAGAAAAAAAGATTTCTTGGTCAAACAAACTTTCCATGTTTCAAATATTCTGATTCATATTCATGTTAGTAAAAGAGGAAAGCAAGCTGCCCTGCTCTCTTCCACTGGGGATTTAAGTAACGGGAAATCAATGAACAAAGTCAGTCCCAAACATTTTCCTGTAAAGTGGAATATGTGTTACTGAGATGCCGCTGTATGTGGAATTACTAACATAGTTTGGATGAGAGCAGAAATGAACAGACTGGAAAATCTATCTCATGGTTTCTATTCCTCTGACTTGTTTTTGAATAAAATAACATACAGGTAGAACATTCTTATTTAAGCTGCTTCTGGTGATACCTGAGCTGGGTGTGATGGTGGTATCAAGCTTTACTGATTTAAAACTGGAAGTTGCTGGTACTCAAGCCAAAAACTCATGCTCTGGCTACACAAAGGGTTTACTTTGAGCAACATCAGCTGCTAAGTCCTTGTGTTCAGTTCCTATTGAGGAGAGTTGGCTTTTATCCATTTCAAAGTATTTGTAGTCCAGCCAAGGGCTTTCATTAACACGGCTTCTAGTGGCCTCTGGTTAACCTAGAAGTTCATGGCTTTTTCTTCATGAGACCAACCTTTCACGGCATTCTTTCGTAGAGACTTAGGCAGAGTTTTAAAATTCTCTTTTATGAAAAGGACAAATATGTTCCATGACTTTGATGGTATCTTTACTCTGGGTAAAAGAAAGGCCCTAGAACTTCCTAGAAATGAGGAGAATCCATTAATGATCAACCACCTGAGTCAATAATGACAAATCGGTACTGAGGTTACATTTGCGGGTATTTCTCGCTAACTTGCAAAGGTCAGGGCCTCTCTTGACTAATCTAGTGACTGCAAAACTCATCTGGCCAGAAGTAGAGATTTTTCCCCTTTCTTTCTCTGGCTTTTGTCTTCTAGCTGCCTTTTAAATTTGAGACATTTAAAGTATTAAGAAACAACTGTATTGTACCATAAAAAACAGTATTTTATAAGACAGAAGCCCTGTTT
This sequence comes from Loris lydekkerianus, assembly GCA_963574355.1. Classification (NCBI taxonomy): domain Eukaryota; kingdom Metazoa; phylum Chordata; class Mammalia; order Primates; family Lorisidae; genus Loris; species Loris lydekkerianus. The sequence goes on along the minus strand of CAUYPK010049458.1, from coordinate 96,864 downwards.
TATTTAATCTGTGTCCTGAATGCAATATACCATGTAGTTGGAAACTTTATTTACTGCAGGTGGTTAAGAAAAAAAAAAAGAGGGGAAAGGAACCCGCTGTCCACAATGACAGCTATGAAAAATAGTATTGATGGGAAGAGCTCTCTGTTGGTGACCGTGATCCTGTACTGGGGCTCAGGCCGCTTTGGCAGAGCCCTGTAGGTCGGTCCATTGCATAAGGAATCCCTGAAACCAGACACTGGGAATTAAGACCATGACTGGGCAGAGATGGGAGCCTTTGGGAGGCATGGGAAGGAGAACGGGTGGAAGGCAAATACGAAATTGCTTCTTTGCAGCGACTTGAGGGTGGAGTTAATGTTGCTAGGATGCCATGAATGTTGGAGTTGTTAATGTACATTCATATCTACAGGCTCCCGGGGAACTTGAGAGGAAGAAACAGGTTTGTTCTGGGGACATGAGGAAATACGACCTGGCCAAGATGTAGAAAAAGACCTCTAGTCTGTGAGTTCAGTTACAGAGAACACAAATAGTCTTCTTGTAGTCAGTGGAAGAGGAAGAGTAAAGATGGGTGCCTGTGGTCATTTCTAAGTGCAAGCCAGGGCAGATCTTTGAGCTCCTGCCACACAGCTCTGTACATCAGTCTATGTGAGGATGGACAATATGTGGGCCAGATGGTCTGCTGGGATTGCTCACTCTTATAATCAGGGCATCAAATTTGGTGCAGGAGGAGTTAGCATGATATTGGAGGTGTTTGCCCCTACCCGTAAGGAATTTATCATTAATAAAGAGCTCACAGTTAGCAAATAGGATTAGAAAAACCTGTGACATAGATGGAGGGTTATATCTTCCTTTCCTAGTTTGCCAGTGACTTGGCATATTTGATGTACACACCGAGAGAGCTGATGTTTTAGACTTTGCCATTCTCTTTGCTTATGCTATTAATTCTTCCAGTGTTAACCAATATGCCGTATGATAGGACAAATTCGGTAAACAGAAAAGCTTGTCTGTACTTGTGTAGACATCTTTAGTGCTTTTCTTATTTTTCTTTCTAGACTTTTGCCATTGGCTTAAGAATGTAGTTCCCAGAACAATTTTTCTTACAAAGTACTTCCCTGACACCTCTTGGCTATAGGGTGGGCCAAAAGACATATATATTTTCCTTTACTGTATGTGCAGTTTGGTTCGTCATCTGAAGATGGTGGTGCTGTTCATGGTGCTACTTCATCTGTGTACAAAAAGACCAATGTGTGGTCTGTATTGCTACCAAAACATGTATTGTATATATGTGTATAACATGGATTCTGTATATGTGTAATGGGTACCAGGCGAGGTATATATTTCTTATTTGGAAGTGTTTTACTTTTCCAAGTTTTCTTTTTAGTGTTCTGCTTATTTTCAATCCTCCCCCCCCCCCCCCCGATTATGTCTGGTACTTAGAACTGTAGTGTCTTCATCATTAATTAAAGAAAACTGTCTAAATGAATTCACAGATGTGAATGTTAGTGATCCTTAATGTCTTTGATTATGGGACATGAAAAAGAAACTGCCAATTAGAATCTGCTGGGCATTTGGGTAAGAGCACTGCTTGATGTACTTGGAGAAATGATTTTGGAACAGATAGAAGTGCCTGGCCCTGCAGTGCCCAAGTGTATAAAGGAAAAGACCTCTATAGGCGATTTAAGCTGCTTTTGTTGATGGGGTGCAAAGGGAGGAGGGTGAGGTGAGTAAAAATCCATCCTCCTGGTGGAAAGATTTGTGTCTCCTTGATATGCACTAGAATAGCCTTGCTGCCTTGAAATACGCACAGATGAAGATTGCCAGTCCCAGGTCTGGGGCCAGGTCTGAGTTCCTGCATCTCCAACAAGCTCCCAGGGGAAGCCAGTGCTGGGAATGACACTGAGTGGGGAGGTGAAGAAGGCATTTCTCCACCCTTGTTACCTATGAGCATCATCTGGGCAGCATTAAAAACACACCAATGGCCAGGCCAACTCAGGAGATGTCGGTTTAGTTGCTTGAGGTGGAGCTGGGCATCAAATGTTCTTGGTGGGGGAGGTGGTGCAAGTGACCAGGGCTAAGACCTCGGCTGGGAAGGGTGGCCCCAGCTTGTATGATCGCTAGAGCTGCTTACTAGAAATCCTGATCCCTGGGAGAGGGCTAGGAATGGGTATTTTTAAGCAGGTGACTCTTCAGGTTTATGAGTTTACGGACTCCTGATTTCTGGACCAGTGGCGTTTTTTTTTTGAATCGTTTCACCACTGGAAAGGATAGTAACACCTACAATTTTTGAAGATAATAAGCCATGTTGCTGATCCAGAAGCAGCTAAGCCTTCCCCTCTCCCCTTCAAACTTTCTTACTTAAGCAGCTTAAAATAGATGGTTGGTGTGTCCTATGTTGTTAGGGGAAACTCAAGTTATTGGACATGTTGAAAACAGATTTAAGACTAATTTTTTTTTTTTATTTAACTGAAAAAAATTTTTATGAGCATGATGGTCCACTGAGAATATAAAACTGACTTTTCTATGTTCCCTTGGCAAACAAGGGCTAGAAGGGTCTTCCGCCTGGCAGTGTAGATGATAGCTATAATGTTTAGGAGCAGCAAACAACATGATCTAATAAATGTTTGAAGCCGTTTTTGATATTCACTTTATATTAGCCTCCTCCACTTACACTTAAAAAATAAACCCTGGTTTTTCCCTTCCTGGTGGTATTGCAAAGCAAACATCACGCCTATTGAAATTACACGTAAACACCCCCAATTAGTATTAATGCGAGGGAAGTATAGTTGGAATGAATAAATGGCACAAATTATAGTATAATTGTCTTATTACCTTTACACAGATACAGAAACTATAGCAAGTAAAATGTCAGCGAAAGGCCTTTGAGAATTAATAGCCTAGGAGCATTTGTAATTACCTCACTGATTCTACTATAAACAATAGCAACATTTTTTTCTGCATCCATTCTAAGTTAACCACTAGGATTTACATCAATTATCTTATTTTATGCTTCCAACAACCCAGAGGTGTATTTGTGGTCACAGGCTACTGAAAGTGAAAGTTTCACACTGTGGACTGCTTGATGGCAAAGTTTAAATTCCCACTGACAACACCACAAGTCTTTGGTTTCTAAGTACTTACGAAAAAAAAAAAAAGTACATTAAAAACACTATTACTGTGGCTGCCTTGTGTTACAGATTTGCTCAACACAAATGATCTCACATGAGCCTGAAAGCAAAGCTCTGTCCACCTCTCCCACCCTGCAAAGTCACAAGGCCTTTTCCCATTTATTTCCATTTTTTCTGTCTTGGTATCTTGCTTAGATAATTTGTCTCAAGTTATTTTCTGGTTCCCTATTATTTTTCTAAGCACATCTCTCTTTTTTTTTTTTTTAGCAATAGCATACAATTACCTGACTTTATTTTAGGAATACTTAAGGACAGTGGGTTAAATGTGAAAGCCACATGAAGTCTGAACAGCTGTGTATTTAGGCATTAGGTTTTACCTATTGCCTCTTGTAAAATTTTTTACATTAGAACTTTTTTTTCTTTTTTTTTTTTTTTTTTTTTGAGACAGTCTCACTATGTCACCTTTGGTAGAGTGCGGTGGTGTCACAGCTCACAGCAACCTCAAACTCTTGGGCTTAAGCAATTCTCCTGCCTCGGCCTCCCATGTAGCTGGGACTACAGGTGCCCACCACAACAGCCGGCTATTTTTTGTTGCAGTTGTCATTGTTGTTTAGCTGACTAGGGCTGGATTTGAACCTGTCAGCCTAGGTGTATGTGGCTGGTGCCCTACCCACTGAGCTATGGGTGCCGCCCTTATGCAGAACTTTTAATGTTCTGTTAGGATACCAATGATTAAAAAGACCAAGATTGACAACGGGGAGATTGAAAAGCGGGGAAGGTGCCTGCCAGGGTATCAATTGAATTGGAGAACGAGTCTTCACCTGAAGTGAACAAATGGTTGAAACTTCTGTGGTATAGGAATCCCTTCTCTGATAAGCACTTGGTGCTTCTCAAAGTGTGGACTATATGCCCCCTATATCAGAGTTTTCTAAAGGGCTTATAACAAGACAGATGTTAATGAGGGCCATGGGAAACTATATAGATAAAAAATTGGTCTCTACACACATACATACATACACACACACACACACACACACACACCCCATACTCTTTCTCTCCAAGATCCTTCTACACCCTGACTTTGGAGGAACATGTTATCTGAGCTTATTGGGCCATAGCCCATCCACGCCCCCTTTCCAGGCATGTTGCTCCAAATTTCAAGGACTCGAGTCCACTAATTGTAAATATGAGAGAAGAAATCATTGTAGCTGGGGTTCCTCACTGCTCCTGAAAGACAAATCGAATGATCTACAATGTAGAAATTCATATGTAAGAAATAGTATGAAAATAAGGGTATTAGGTAAATTCGCATGGACAGCATTATCCAGCCTCCTGCTTGTCTTGGTAAAGTTTTATTGAAACATAACAATGCTCATTCATTTACATATTCCCCGTGTTGCCACAACAGCAGAGTTGAATCGTTGTGACAGAGACTGAATGAATGGCCAGAAAAGTGAAATCCTCGCTGTCTGGCTGTCTGGCCTCCTATGGAGAATGTTTAGGGACCTCTGCCATTGAGGATTTCAAGGAGAATAGGGATTTGAGACCCAATCCCTCGCCCTGGGCTCCAGAAATTCTCTTGGACCTCTTTAAAAGCCTGTTATAGTGAATGTTGGACCATTGCTGACACAATCCCAGGGCTGCTGGACACAGTTGTGGTTACCTCCGAACCCCTACGCAGTTAGGTGTTGAAGTGCTGGCAGGACTTCTTAAAGGGTTTTTTCCTACAAACAGTAAAGTACTATTTTACAGTTAGGTAAGTAGAACTGAGTTAAAGTAAAGCCAGACTGATACTTTTTTTTTTTTTTTTGGTGACAGTTGTTCTAAACTAAAAACAAACAAGCAAAAGTAAAGAAAAGTTAAGTATTGTCTTTTTCAAATAGAGGTTGGGTTTCCTTAAGAAAGTCCAAAGGAGAGTTCAAAGTAGATTGCCATATCCAGAACAACAGGAGCCCAAACAACAGTGAGGATGATAAACAGGCATTTCTTTTCTATTATTTTTTTCTAACTTGTGATCAACTGCAATGCTGAGAATGGAAATGAGTCCTGAGGGTATGAATTCTAACCGGAAGATAGTACCTGGTTAACCTATGAGAAGAAAATAAACTATTTGAGGATTATTGGATTTAAAAAAAAATAAACTATTGTTCTAAATTAAGTCATTGGTGCTTATTTTTATCATAAAATTCCAATAGCCCTCATCACACTTTCAGTATTATTGGGGAACTATTACATGCTAGGTGTGGATCATGGTGTAAGACAACATCCTTACCTTTTTGAGGTTCCCATGTCAGTTCTGGAAGTGATCTCAGAGTTCAGTTTGTCTGGCCTACTTGTTTTACACAAAAGAAAATTGGATTTCAGTTCCATTCCCCATTTAACATGACTTTGTTTTAAAATTGTATTATACCAGGTTGATTAAACTGGATTCCAAAAGCTCCTTACTGTTCCCCTCCCAGCCAGTTTTGGGGAACTCTCCTGGGCCCAGTTTGCCATGTGTGAAGCTGGTGCACAGATATGGGGTCTCACCCAGCAGGGTTCCTGATGTTGACCTGGAGAGCCAGCCAGCAGGAGAGCAGGAGAGAGGTACAACGCTGAAATGGAACGGCAAAAAGGAGTGGAAACCTCAGTAAGGAGAAACAGAGCAGATAGGTGGGGAAAGGCTTCCGAAACACACTTTCCAAGAGGCCAGAAAGCATCATAAAATCACCAAGTGTTTGTTCCTGCCAGATGGAATCCTTTATTCACCACCTGATGCAATTCCTTATTCTCTCAGAAAGGCAAGAAACTCAAGTCCCCAGAGTCTCACCTATGAGTTCAGAATTCCTTCCTGGATCAGATACAGTGGAAATCCAAGTCACATCTGAAGCTCATGTTCATGGAGCATTTGCTATGTGCCCGTTGCTGACCAGGTATGAGCTCACACCATCCTCACACAACCCTTCATCCCCAAAGCTTGGTAGATATTACAACACTATTTTGCAGAGGAAAAAAGCTAAGGTGTGGAAGAGGGGCTTTGTCCAAGGTCAACCCAGTTGGATAGTGGGATTTAAACCTAGTCCCACGAATAATCAGAAGACATGGAAACAAACAAAATCCACATCCTTTCCAGTCGGGGGGGACACATTTTGACAAGGCTGTCAGAATATGTCTACCCTGTGGAATTCTTGATTGCAGGTCACAGGCTCCAGACAAAATCTGTGCTTCCCACCCAGGACTCCAGCCTCCAGGCCAAGTTCCTTCTCTAGCTAGGCGGATGGCCTCTTTTCTGTCTCCTACTAACCTCTTGACATTCAACTTTTAATGAAGGGTTTTCTTCTATCCCACTGGGGTACAGCTATTCATATGCTTTTCATAGAAAACCAAGGCCAAATACATACACCTGCATGCATGCACACACACACACACACACCCTTACACACACCCATACACTATTCACACTCATACACACACACACACCCTTACACACACCCATACACTATTCACACTCATACACACACACCCTTACACACGCCCATACACTACTCACACTCATGCACACACACCCCACCCCCTTACACACACATACACTATTCACAATAATGCACACACCTCCCCACCCCTTACACACACCATACACTATTCACACAAATGCACACACACCCTTATACACACCCATACACTATTCACACTCTCACACACACACACCCATACATTATTCACACTCACACACACCCAAACACTATTCACACTTACCCACACACACCCTTACGCACACCCATACATCATTCACACTCACACACACACCCAAACACTATTCACACCCACACACCCACACACCCCCTTACACACACCCATACACTATTCACACTAATGCACACACCTCACCCCCTTACACACACCTATATACTATTCACACTCATGCACACACCGCACCCCCTTACACACACCCATACACTAGTCACACTCATGCACACACACTCCTACCCACTTACACACACCCATACACTATTCACACTCATGCACACACACACCCTTACACACACCCATACACTACTCACACTCATGCACACACACCCCTCACCCCCTTACACGCACCCATACACTATTCACACTCATGCACACACACTCCTACCCGCTTACACACACCCATACACTATTCTCACCCATGCACACACACCCCTCACTCCCTTACACACACCCATATGCTATTCACACTCATGCACACACCCCTCATCACCTTAGAAACACCCATATGCTATTCAAACTCATGCACACACACACACACCCTTACACACACCCATACACTATTCTCAACCATGCATGCACATACACCTCACCCCGTTACATGCACCCATACACTATTCACACTCATGCACACACCCCTCACCCCCTTACACACACACATACACTATTCACACTCATGCACACACCCCTCACCCCCTTACACACACCCATACACTATTCTCATCCATGCATGCACATATACCTCACCCCCTTACACATACCCATACGCTATTCTCACCCAAGAATGCACATATACCTCACCCCCTTACACACATCCATATACTATTCCATGCATGCATGCACACACACACACACACACACCATTCTAGGAGGAAATGTTAGTAATATGTCTAAAGCAGCCAGCTTTTTTTTTTTTTTTTTTTTTTCCTGTTAGCAGTATGCTTCTGGTTTAGATTCAAACGTTTCATTTAATTATACATTCTCTTCTCATCCCCACCGCACACCAACAATCAATTCCAGTTAGAAGGGTCCCATGTCCCTTATGTCGGGGGGAAAATGTAGGGTTCCCATTCTGATTTACTTCATCTGTGGAAAAATACAATACTTTGGCTAAGCTCAACAAGCATCTTCCTGAAGAGAGCCACCCTCTTATTTCTGTTTGCTGAGCCATCTGAAACGTGGGAATCTGATGGGGAGTATGTTGCTCAACAAACATGTGAAAACTTCAGTTGTAATCTCTGCCTTTCCCCTAACTGTGACTTTGAGCAGAGCACTTCTCTCAGGCTCCCCAGCTCTTTGTTTATAAAATATGAGGTGTGACCCAATCTTAACCTAGGGCTCAGAACGTTCTTAACACTCTCAAATTGAATGCAGTGTTTTCCCGGATGGGGCGGTGTGCATTTTTTTATTCCTGGGGACAACGGATTGTGACTTCCAGTCATTTCACTAAGTGTTCTGTGATTGCAGAGAGATGATTTCTTAACAGCACAAAATTTCATGATTTGGCCATTTGACACTGAACTTCTGGAGGGGTCAACCCAGATAATAAATAAGTGGAGAGAATAGTCATCCTCCCAGGGACAGCAGGCTGCTGAGCCAGTGAGTAGCACCTTTCAGGGACAGGCAGAGAGAGGCCACAGGTTCAAGCAGGGGCTGTGTTGGGTCACTTAGCTATTTTTTTTAAGTTATTGGTGTTAGATCCCCCAGACATGTTCATTAGAGAAATAGGCTGTGGTTGGTTTTTGTTATTCATAGTAGTAATAACATTTTGTGTTTGAAGCAAAAATATTTTCATGATTTTTACGATTCCCTAGGAAATTTAAAGAATTAGGTCAGCAAAGCCTGTGCCTATTATTTTTCCCCTCCATGCTATACACATTGGTTGAGGGTAGGCGTTTCTCCTTGTCAAATGCTTTTATGGGACCTACAGTCTGTCTGGAACAGACAGTAAATATCTGATAAGCTAAATATTTTTTCCCAGAGGTGTATGAAACTAATGTATTAGCTCCCAGGGTATTTTTCTCAAAAAGAAAACCTACCCTAAGGGAGGAGAACACTTCAGCAAACGGGAAATGACTGCTAATGGCAGACTTTTAGATTTCACTTGGATGGATATATTAGCGGGAAAGCTGAGAGATTCAGCATTTTACAGGCACTGAGGCTTGCAAAAGATGGAATGAGGTGGTCACTTTCTCCAGTAAAGAGAAAAATAAAACTTTGAAAGTGTCATAAAACTTGCCCGTTTACTAAATGAAAATAGATTTTCCCCCTAGATTTTCAAAATAGGTTTAATGGTACAGGAGTTCATGAAAGATAAGCTTGTTCTCTACTTTGTCTTGGGGTCTGGGGGTCCCAGGGTTCTCTCAAGCCCTGGCTGAGCTCAGCATCCTGTCGTGAAGCTGGTTCTGACCCACCTCAAAATGAACTTGGCTTTATTAGGCTGGTAGAAATAGAACCGAAGCAAGAAAAGAAATGAAGGATTTCCTTCTGGCTGACAAACAACTCCTATTTGTTGCCACTTAGGGGAAATTTGTTTTCAGACTTGTGCGCCCCAGCAAAGGAATTGATCTTCATGATACAAACAAACCCTCAGTCCCAATTTTAAGAATATGTTGTTCTTTGGAGATTATAAACTTGAAATATCTTCCCTAATAAACTATGCTATGATATTCCAAGTAAGAAGATGGCTGCATGCACATTCCATAAAAATGTTGAGCCCTTATGGAAAACACAAACAACTATCAAAGGTTTTCACCAAAGGTGACCATGGCTTTGAATCTGGTGTTTATTTGTCTATTTTTAATGGTCAGGGAGTGGTGAGGTTCTATTAGATAAAGGCTTTGGCACTGGAATTAGACAGTCCTAGGTGCTGCATTAATAGCTAAGAGGCCACGGGGAAACTGAGTAACTTCTCAGAGGTGTTGTGTTGGCTTTTGTACCAGGGGAGGACAATGCTTTGCAGAGGTTTGGTAAGTATTAAAAGCAACCCTGCCGCATGCAAAGCTTCTAGAATAGCACCTCATCCACAGATGACCCACAATATGTTGTAGACATTATTTAATAATAATATATAATATTTTTAATTCTAAACATCTTTACAATTTTCGGACAAAATTTCTTCCTTCATGCCAAAGGTGTCTGCTCGACCTTTTTGGAAATGTGAAGTCTGAAAGGCCTTCCTTAGACAGGAGGCTGTCTATCCTTGTTTGAAGTCCGTATCTTTCTGGTAAGAAAAGCCTACGCTCAAGGGAGGATAATGGGAGAAAACCACAGGCGGAACCCTGTGATCGTGGCTGCTTCATCCGCCTTTCTAAGCACATGAGGAAACTGGGTGTCAGGAATAAGGAACAAGCCAGCGAGTCTACTGTTAATTCCAACCACCGCGTAGCCTCCTGGAGATGGGAGCTGCTGTGATATGCGACCGGAATCTCGCATCCAATCCAGACGTGCTAACCTTTAAGCTGGATTCACATGTGGTTCCAGAGTCTCACACTCTCACACTTCTGGCTCATCCAAATGCTGTTGTTTTGTTCTGAACCACAAACATCCTTTCAGAGATGCTAGTTCATTAGCAAATACCTCCTGTACCATTTGGCCACTGGGGTTGGCCAGCTGTGAGTTCAATTCTTTCTACATTTTAAGACCCAAATTAAATACATGTATGTATAGCTCCACAGAGCTTTCACAACAGGGAGGTGAGAGAAGGGTGCCCAGGGAAGCCCTGCCTGCCAGGCTCTGCTCCAGGGTGGAGTGCGCCCCCTTCAGAAGACGAGGTTGCTGGGAGCGCGGCCGTGAGCTGAGCGGGCCTTGCTCTGCTCCTCCCCCAGCTCCTTTCTCACCTCTCCTTCTGCCTTTCTTTCCCTTTCCCTTCATTATCAGGCTTGGCCACCCCTTCACTGCATTATTTTCAATTCTCACACGGGAACACCCACTGGTTTGTCTCTCACTTCTTCCTCCCTTTACCGAGGCTGTGCGATTATTTTCCTGCTTGTGTGTTCAAGGGCGTCGAGAACATTCTGTGCTATGTTTAACCCCTTGCATGTCCCTGAGGTGCTTTGTTCAATCGCACATGAACTTTTAATTCTTTCCAGGCTGTGTGTTCTGTCCAGACTGCAGCTTTTCTGGAGCTTGGCCTGCCTCCTTGTTTGGGGGAAGCTTATTGCTTCACAGTAAGACCATCTGACAGTTGTTATCTGTGACCTGAGAAACAGAACTGCCAGTGATGAGTGCCAGAGGCAGTGATGACTTACTCTTCTGCAAGACCTCCCGGCTCCCCAGCCCCCACCACCATCTGGGACCACCCGAGGAAAGGGATCGTTGTGACACCAAATGTTCACAGGAGGATGGAAAATTTCTCTGGCCTCAGTCTGGACTAACTCCCTGACAGTGGAGAGACGTCTGCTGTGATAGTCCCTCCCTTGCTCCCTTCACTGCTACTTCCTTCTCTTTCTTCTTTCCTACCTTCCTCCCTTTCCTCCTCTTCGACCTCTTGGAGAAATCTGTGTCCTGGCTGCTGGTCTCATTTCTCCAGGGGCAGATACAAGGGCAGACACAACACTGACATGAACCCAGTGACTTGTCTTCAAGGAGGCTCCCAGTAACACTGAGGATAAAATCCACACTCTTCATCCTCTGGCTGGGCCCCATAGGGACTGGCCCCTGCCTGTCCCTTCATGTCCCCTCGCCACACTTTCCTTTGATCACTTGGCTGTCAGCTTAGTCCCCAAGCAGAGTCTTCACATTTGCTATCCCTCCTTCTGGGATGCTCTGGCCTCAGAGATTCTCAAAGGTTCGTCTCTCTCATCCTGGTCTCAACCCAAAGGGTTCCTTCCCAAAGAGAAGATTATATGTGTGTATATATATATGTGAAGATTTTATATATGTCTCTGTCACCCTGGGTAGAGGGCAGTGGCATCATCATAGCTCACAGCAACCTCAAACTCCTATGCTCCTGCCTCAGCCTCCCAAATAGCTAGGACCATAGGTGCCACTATAATGCCTGGCTAGTTTTTCTAATTTTAGTAGAGATGGGGTCTCACTCTTGCTCAAGCTGGTCTCCAACTCCTGAGCTCAAGCAAGCCATCTGCCTTTGCCTCCCAGAGTGCTGGGATTACAAGCGTGAGCCACTGCACCCAGACAGCACTGTCTTCACCTGACTCTATCTCTGTATTTGCTAGCTTGTTTATTTTCTGCCATTATCCTTAAAACTCTCTGCCTTTTTCTCCATGGGGTCTCCAGTACCTGACACATGGTTTGTCCTCAGTGAATAGCCATCAAATGAATGGATAAACAAATATGTGAGTAGGGGCCATAAGAAATAAAAATAACACCACCAACAGTGACAGCAGTAATAATGACTGCGTTTTTACTCAGCACTGTCCTCAAAACAAGTATGAGACAGCACAGTTTTATATTTTGCCAAAACAACAAATGGAGGCTCCTAAGAGTTGGTATTTTCCCAAGGCCACCCACTTAGAGAGGGCTGGACCTGGGATCCCCTCTCAGACAGGTCTGACTCTGAAGCCAGCAGACTCTCTCTCCTCTTGACCATGGTGTATAATACACATAAACAACTATAATATAAGACAGAAAGAGATAAGCTCCAGGAGAGGTGCAGATAAAACACCCTGGGAATTCAAAGGAGGAAAAAGTGGCCTCTGGAGAAGGGCAACAGGAAAGCCTTTGTAACAAGGTGGTTTGGTTTTTCTGGACCATGCTGGGGGGATTTGGATAGTTGGAGGTGGAATGTGAAATCCCAGGGCATAGGAGAGAAAAACCCCCAAAGTTACTGTGTGTGTGTGTGTGTGTGTGTGTGGAGGAGGGGTGTAGAAAGGAGAGGAAAACAAAATGAGTTTAAATTCTATTCACAAGTGGTAGTAGTTGTAGCAGAAAGCATTTTCTTCTTTTGTTCAGTTGTAACTTTTATTCTATTTAAAAACAAAAGCAGGTTCACAGCCCAGGTGGCAGGGGTGAGAGGGCCAGAGCCTTTGAGGGCATCATACCCACTTTGGCCCACGCCCTGGGGGGTGCCACCACACTCAAGGGGATGGAGGGCTACCCCCAAGACTCCCAGCCCCGGCACAGCCCTGAACAGAGTGTGCATTTCAGCCACCAGCAGCCTAGGCCTCCGTCTCCTGAGTCAGGGGGATCACGGTGCAAAAGAAATGGAAGACAAGGATCCAAGTGGCCAATTCCATCAGTCCCCCTGCATTAAGGCCTGGTTGACATTTGCAAAGAGGAAAATACTGCAGGAAAATCATATGTTGTTTTTCTTTTGTTGTTGTTTTTTTTTTGGAGGGAGTTGGAAAAGGAGAGTGGGTAAAGGGAAATAAGGTTTTATATTTTGTTTTGTAAATTCTGCACTTTGTCAGTGGGGGCAAAATAAACTCATCTAAGTTATTTTTCTATCCAGAAAAGAGGTGGATTTTGCATTCTTTGATTCCAACCTTTTCTCCCAGTGACACAGCATAAATTATGGACACCAGAGGATAAGGAGGCCCTGGGGGGGGGGGGGGGGTTTGGAAAGACTGAGAAGCTCATGTTCTTCCGCATGAGGGAAGAGTGGGGTGAACCTGTAGTGAAAGCCGTGAGCCATGTGTCTCAGAAAGCAGGCCAGGGGGACAAACAGTGCGGGGAGCTTGTGCCCTCGGTGGCCTCGGCGACATCTTCAGGAGGCAAGGCCTTCCCCGGACACGTTCCAGGAGATCTTCCAGAGCTGTCTCCAAACACCGAGGGGACACCTCCTAAGAGGAGCGTCCTGAGAAAGGAAACCCCGCTGCAGGTGCCATCACGGCAGGACTCCAAACCGAGGCTAAGGCGCTGCCTGGCGGGACAGGGGCGGAAGGTGGGTGTCATCGCTGTCACCAACGTCCCAGCTTCATCAGGAAGAAGTCGCCTCTCAGAAGGCAGCACTGGGGCCGTGTTGGACAGGCGGAGGCCCCACTGTGACCGTTGACTCAGGAGACGACTCCAAACTCGAGATGCCGAAGGGGACAGGCAGTGGGACAGAGTGGGGACGTTTCACATTGCGAGGAAAGACCCCGAGTTCCTGCTGCGGGGTGGACGTGGTGGTGGCACCCCTCAGGGCTGGAGGACGGACCTGCCCGCCTGGCCCCCACCCCGGCCCCGGTGGCTGCCCCTCAGGGCTGGAGGGTGGACCTGCCCGCTTGGCCCCTACCCCGGCCCCACAGTCCCCGCGACGTGCCGTGGCCCTGCCGTGGGGCTGTCCTCACCACTTCCCCAAACATCCAGCAGGCTTTTCCCTCTCAGGTTCCACAGTGCAGTGGGAGGGACACGTGGACCTTGTCAAGTTTTTGTCCTAGGAAAGGAAAGCAGGAGCTCTGTACTCGCAAGGCCAGTGGGCACAAACCCGTTTTATTTAGGAGAAAGGAGCAAGCAACGGAAGTTTGCTGGCTTGTTTGTCCTGTACACTAGGATATGACACAGGCTGCTCCGCTTCACCCAGAGACACTACCTCCACGGTCCCCTCCTGTCACACCAGGGGGCCTGAAGACGCAGCACAGACAAAGCCCAGGGGACTGGCTCAGAGGCCCCAGAGAATAACCTGTTTTCAGGAAACCATCTCTAAAACCCAAGCAGGAGCACATGCCATCTCCTCCCACCCTTCGTTTTAAGGGTGGTTTATGGCCAGCTGGGGAGTTATATAATGAAAAATTCTCTGTACTCCAGGCCCTGTGTTAGGGCCTTCTGACATTCCAGTGTGACAGAAGTGAGATGAATACTTCAGAGACGTGCCCAAAGCCACGCTGGGGCAGGCCTGGGTGTCTGGCTTTATCCAGCCAGCTTTGTCTCTACTGATCTCACGCCATTGATTTGGGAGGTTTGGGGACAAAAGGCAAGGAAAGGGTCAATCTTCCTGGTTGATCCAGTTGGGGAAAATAACAAAGAAGTCTGCCTTTGATGTGAAGCTCCATTAGTTTGGGACAGAGTTGGATAGGAAGAGACGCTTCTGAGAGCATGAGAGCAGCCAGAATGAATGAACATTTTTGGCCCAGAGTCCCAGTCACTGCAGTGACAAGCAGAGCCCTCAGATGGGCTGGCCGTGTGCATCCTCGCAGGACCTGGCCTTGCCGTCTCCATGTAGTTTCCTTTACAAATCAGCCAAGGACTGAGCCTCCCAGGCCCTCTAGAAACAGATGCGGGCCACTTTTCTCTGGTAACTTTGGAAAATAGGAGAAGGAGGAAAAATAAGTGTTATACCACATACATGTAGCCAACGTGGTTGTGGTCGCCTCAGGGCAGGCGGGCAGCCAGGACTGACCCACTGCCTTCAGAGGTCAGCAGCATGGGCAGGTGTGAGAGATCCCCATGGGCCAGCATCTCTCAGCTGCAAAGCTAGCCTGGGGCTTGTGTGTCCATCCTTAGCAGGCTGAACAGGGTAGAGCCTAGGCCCTTTCTCCCCATGATGACTGGAGTGTGTGTTTCCATCAGCACTGTCTGCACAGGCATCTTCCATCCAATAAGGTCATTTTGTGTGCTGAGTAGCAGAGGCCACCAAGCGCTGACTGCACGGTGCCCAGTCTCTTCCGCATCATTCTCTGCGCCAGGCCTGCGAGACACCACAGGGAGCTCTCTTCCCCTGCATGGTGACATTCCAGCCACCACCAGCCTAAAGTTAAAGCCTCCAACCTTGTGGCTTGTCACAGCAGGACCTTGGGAGCCATTGGCATTGGGTGGTAGTAAACCACTTCCTGGGAAGGGGAAACACCTCTCCATGTGTCTGCTTGGGCCTGTGCATTTGGAGTCCCTGAGCCAAGAGGATATGCAAAGACACTTCAACATTTCAGGACTGGTTTCTCGCCTCATGCCCAAGAGCAGAAAGCCCCACTTCCTTTAGGGAGGAAGCAGGCCTGACCCTGAGGCTCAGGAAGGACAACCCCAAGCTTTTTGTTTTTTTGCTTTTATTTTTTGCTTGGCCATGTGCTGGGCTTGTTTACAAAAGATGTATTTTGTTGAACCAAATATTAAAAATGGAAAACTCCATAAAAAAAAATAAATAAATAAAAACAAATGCACTCATCTAGCTGTTAAAGTAAGAGCTGCACATATACTCTATGACACCCCCATTTCTGTTCAGGCAATCTTACTATTTACAAAAAAATGTTTTTTCCCATTGAGTCACGTTTTAAGTTCCAGTGTAGTCTAAATGTTCCCAGGCTTCTCTAGCAATTGAGAGATTCAGTGTCTCCACCTGCTCAAGTAGAACTCACACCTTCTGCACAAGCTCTGCCTAGATTCTCCTGGAATCTTCAGGGGCACAGGAGATGTGCACACAAATAAGTCCTTCCTGCTTGGCTCTGCTGGACCCTTCTCTCTGCCCCTGGGCACTGTAATCTCCACTTGCCCCTGGGCTCTGTGCTCTCAGTCAGGCCAGATCCCCCTGCATGTGGTCAAAAAGTCCCAAGTCTCCAGACTGGCTGCATTCCTTCTACTCCTGGTGGCAGTGGAGCCGTACATGGTGGTGCTCCTAAGACAGAGGCTTTTTCTCTTCTGAGGGCTGAGACGTGTGGGGGACAGCTGGGGACCCAGAATTGAAACCATAGTGAAAGGTCTGGCAGGTTACACTTAGATGAATACCAACACGTTATGGACCTGATTGTAAATGTCAATGTGGTAGTAGCGGTATGATATGACAGAGGAAGGTAAAGTACGCCCATTTTCTGATCTTTCAGGTAAATGGACAACATACATAATTTATAGCTGATAAATCAAGTTGTAGAACTGAAGAACTAAAAAGTGTCTACTTTTATTTAAAATGTAAAGATAAATATTATAAACTAAGATTGAATAGTGGAGGAAAGAGGGGTGGGGAGAAACTAGACTACTGGTTGTCTTTATATGTGTCGCAGTTTTATATTACAAAGACTGCAGAAGTCAGCATGAGGATGTAGGTTCTGAGTGTATATGAGCCTGAGAGCAAAGCATCGACATGCCTAAATAAAATATTTCAATACAGCAAAGCAGAGGTGAAATGCTTCACAGAAAGAAACTTTCATGTATTCTTAGTCCATGGAAGATCATAAAAATTATGCCCTAAATAGCAAAATTAACGTGGGAAATCCAATTTATATGCACTAAACTCTGTCCCATGAAGATATAACATACATATTTTCCCCCAAGTGTCCTTGGAACATTAACACACACACACACAAAAAAAATATTAGGACACACACAAACAATGAATTCAATACAAAAGTAAACTTCATTACAAATACCATCCCCTGGTCATAATTAAAAAAAAGAAGAAGAAAAAAACTAATAACAAAAGCAACAAAGCACTACTTAACTGAAATTTTTTTTTAAAAGTCTCTAATGTAAGTCTTTCATCAAAGAAGAATCTACCCAAATTTTAGAATGCCTAGGAATTAATGGAGGACACTGCATATCTGAATGTGTGGTATAAAACTAAGTACTACTCAATATATAAGAAGAAATGGCAATAAATTATCAAGCAAAAAAAAAGGGAAAAAAGAAGAAAGTAACAAAAAAGGAAAGCATAGATTAATGAGAAAACAACAAGAGCACAGAAAAAAAATAAAGATTTGCAGGGTTTTTGAGGGAAAAATAGCAAAGCTAAAACTATCTGCTAATCTAATTAAATGACAAAATGAATACACAAAATGAAAACAAGTAATAGGAAAATAACCACAAAATAGAAGGCTCTGTAAGAGTTATAGGAAACTATGCAGCTAACTCCATAAAAACAAATTTAAGAAATTGGTTTTTCAGATAACATATTACAAAAACTGACCCCAGAATAGATGGAAATGGAAACATTTTGTTCTACTCAGGCCTTCAACTGATTGGATGAGGCCCACCTATGTCATAGAGGGCAACCCGTTTTATTCAGATGAGATTTTAGTGTTAATCTCATGTAAGACACCACCATAGAAGCATCCAGAATAATGTTTGACCACATATTTGGGCCTCATGACCTAGTCAAGATGACACATAAAGTTAACAATTGTAAGTACTCTAAGTAAGGTTAGGGACACTTGGAGAAAAATACAACTGGATCTTTCCCTGGTATCTCAAATAAAGGTGGATTTTCTCTTCCTTTCTTTCTTTCTTTCTTTCTTTCTTTCTTTCTTTCTTTCTTTCTTTCTTTTTTTTTTTTTTTTTTTGAGACAGTCTCACTTTGCCACGTATGGTAGAGTGTCATGGCATCATAGCTCACAGCAATTTCAAAATCCTGGGCTTAAGGGATTCTCTGGGACTACAGGCATCCGACACAACGCCTGGCTATTTTTTTTTTTTTTCTGGAGATGGGGTCTCACTTTGGCTCAGGCTGGTCTTAAACCTGTGAGCTCAGGCAATCCACCTGCCTTGGCCTCCCAGAGTGCTGGGATTATAGGCATGAGCCACTGCACCCAGCTAAAGGGAGACTTTAAAAAGATTTAATTAGATAATTAAATTTGAAAGAAGAACTCAAGTTAATAGAAGGAAATACAGAAAAATAGTCTTTGTTACTTATAGCAGGACAAGATTTTAAAAATAAAACTTCAAAAGCAAGATCATAGGCCCAGTGTGGTGGCTCATGCCTATAATCCTACCACCCTGGGAGGCCGAGGCTGGTGGATTGCCTGAATTCACAGGTTTGAGACCATCCTGAGCCAGAGCAGGATGTTTTTAGAGCCTGTCTCTAAAAACAGCCAGGCATTATGGCAGGCACCTCTAGTCCTGGGCCTATAATCCAGTCCCAGCTACTTGGGAGGCTGAGGCAAGAGAATCACTTAAGCCCAAGAGTTAAGAGTTGCTGTGATGCCACAATGCTACCAAGAGCAACAAAACAAGACTGTCTCAAAAAGAACAAAAAGAAAGAAAGAAAGATCATAAACTAAAAAATCTAAGAAATTTGATGACATCACAATTAAGGATTTCTATAATGGTCATCATGACTGGAGTGGATATGTTAATGACAGAATGACAGGTCTTCGCAATGTCTAAAGCTAAAGATAAATATCCAGATTGGTCAAGAAACTCTTGAAAATCAAAGAAAAAAATAGAGCAACTCCATTGGAAAAATGGGCAAAGGAAAGAACAGACAGGATACCTGTGAGGACACTTTAGAAGCTAGCTGGTCTCTGAAGAGGATTTGAACTGCAAACAACAATGGTATATGGGTGTGCATGGATTGGATTGACAATTAGAAAAGTAAATGATCAGTGGAATGTGGGGAACAGAAATCCTTCCACCCTGTGGGTGAGAGTATAGCTGGGTCAGCCCTTCCAGAGTACAATATGGCATTACTTGGTCAGAGTAAGTAGGCGTATGGGCTTGGATCTAGCAATTCTGCAAGATGACTTCTTACATAGCTTCCTAAGGAGACATGTACAAGGATGTCAATTGCAGAGCCACTTGTGTCAGGGAGGTCAGGATGATCTGGGTGCCCATCCCAGGAGGAGTGGGGATATAAAATCAAGTGAATGCTCTGGGTGTTGACTGCACCTGTTGGGAGCAATGGACTGATTAGGTGTTCACAAGTGAAGTGGATGGGTCTTAAAAGAGAGTACTTTGCGTGAAAAGGTAACACATAAAATGAAATCTACAACACAGCAGCATTTATGTACAGGAATCCCTATGTATAGGAATACATTTTTTAAATGATACACATTCAACATATTAGAATGGTTGCTGATATGAGGGGGAATGGGAATAGGAGGGCACAATGGGAGAATACAAGGAAATAGATACTTTTAGAAAATAAATAAGAAACGAATGATGACACTATACCATGAACAGAGAAGTGTGTGTCATGAACCCGACCTTCTGCCCCCAGGTTTAAAAACAAAACCAAACTAAAATAAAGATCAGCCCAATACTACAAACAAAACAGTAAAGTTGGTGAAAGTGAAGCTTTGGAAAGCCCCACGCATGGATAGTTTCACAAAGTTCTACCAAACCTTTACAGAGCAGATTCTTCCAACACTAGCCAGGCTATGTCAGAGCAGAAAGAGGGAGTTGCTTCTAAATGATATTTTATGAGGCCAGGATGATACTGATATCCTGACCTGACAAAAGAGTGCACAGAGAGAGCCATAAACAATGGTTCTCAGTGCACAAGTCCTCAGTAAAATATTAGCAAATAGACTTCAGCAACATATGGAAGTAATAATTCACTGTAATCAAGGGGGGCTTATTTCAGCAGCATAAGAATGATTTACATATGGGAAAATTAAAATAATTTAGCAAATCAGTAGGTGAAACTATGGAGGGCATTTGTCCTAAATATATGCAGAGAAGCCATTTGATAATATTCAATACCCATTTTTGAAATGAAAAGGGTCCCTTAATAGAAATGGATAGGCCAGGTAGGGTGGCTCACACCTGTAATCCTAGCACTCTGGGAGGCCGACATGAGTGCATTGCCAGAGCTTAGGAGTTCCAGACCAGCCTGAGCAAGAGCAAGACCCCATCTCTAAAAACATCTGGGCATTGTGGCGGGCGTCTGTAGTCCCAGCTACTCAGGAGACTGAGACATGAGGATCATGTGAGCTCAACTTTGAGGTTGCTGTGATCTACAATGCCATGACACTCTACCCAGGGTGAAAAAGCAGGACTCTGTCTCAAAAAAAAAAAAAAAAAGAAAAAGAAAAGAAAGGAAATGGATAGAGCTAGCCTCAACACACACCACAAAATCCATTGTTATTTCTCGTGGAGAAACACTGGAATAATTCCAGCAAAGATGGAAAGATACCATTACATCTTATATATAAGATTATCATACATATAATATAACTTGTATTAGAGGACTCAATAGCCTTTATATATAAATTCAAAATCACTATAAAAGTATAATAAAAAAAGATATCATTTAAAATACCCTCTAAAAAGGTAAACTACTGAGTAAGTTTAGCAAGTAATATACAGATTAAATGTGAGAAAAACAAACTCTCTGAGAAAGGTAATGTTAAGACCTAAATGAAAAGACACATCATGTTTTTGGTTAGGAAAGCTTAAAGGGTAATGGTGTCAATTCTCTTTAAATTGATCTATGTAGTGACACTGTCCCAATAAAAATATCAATTGGTTTGCTGTCCTATGTAGGAGATTTATTTTCTAGAGTTTATATGGAAAAGTATGTAAGCAAAATTAGCAACGAAATTTTTGTCAAAAATGAATAAAGGAGAAAGGGCTAATTATGAAAACACACACATATGTAAATTTTGTTTTTAAGTGAGAAGGTGTTTCAAACTGGTACAGAACATATGGTGTACTACATAAGTGGTTTGTCACCTATAAGACTGGCAAAAATAAAAGAAATTTGATAACACAATGGGTCACCAATGGTACAGACAGCAGGTCATCTTTCCAAGTGAGAAAAGTGAAGCCCAGAGAAGGTAGGTGATGGGTGGACCCACCATCAGAATTAGGCTGGAACTCAAGACATCTGTGTCTCCCTGCGACTTACCAGAGTCACAGTGCTCCTTTTAGTTTAATTTGCTTCCCAGTTTTTACTCTTTCTCAGTATTTATTGTGCAATAAGTATCCCAAGGGTCTTCCAAGCTCTTTTCCCTGAGTGTAGAATTAGATTCCTGAAAGTCATGACCAAAGACTGGAATGCCATACATCCTTAGGAACATGTAATTGCTTATATATTGATTTCATATTAGTATGGAGTACATTGGATACTTATTTTCCATTTTTATGATACTTTACTAGGAAGAATGTATTTCAACTCCATCCAGGTAAATGTAAAAGATATAAAGTCTCCATTGTTTTTAATGGCTGAATAATATTCCATGGTGTACATATACCACAGTTTGTTGATGCATTCGTGGGTTGATGGGCACTTAGTTTGCTTCCATGACTTGCCAATGATGAATTGGGCCTTAATAAACATTCTAGTGCAAATGTCTTTTTGGTAAAATGATTTTTGTTCTTCTGGGTAGACACCTAGTAGTGGGACTGCAGGTTTAAATGGAAGGTCAATGGAATCCTCTTTGAGGATTCTCCATACTTCTCTCCAAAAGGGCTGTACTAGTTTGCAATACCACCAGCAGTGTAGATGTGTTCCCTTCCCTCCACATCCACACCACCATCGGGTATTTTGGAATCTCACCTAATGTGAGAGGGTGTATAACACGCCCCCTGGGTGAGGGCCTCTTCTACAAATGGAACTTTACCCTGGAAGTGAGAACAATGTAACCTAAATATTGTACCCTCATATTAATTTGAATAAAGTTAAAAAAAAAAAGACTGGAATGACTACCAAATTTTGTATATAAAAACGTTTTACTTGGTGTCGTATCCTGAAGTTATATAACAGACAATAACTCCAAGGAATAGTAACTTAATTCCTAAAGCCAAGAATTTTTGGTGATTTGGAAGCCCTGTACAAACATTTCTGTTTTTGGAATAATAATAAATAATAAGCTCTCACTATAAGCATGGAACTGAGCTAGGTGGTCCATGTGCATTAACTCATTCTGTCAATCCCACAAGACAGAAGCTAATCATGAAACCCATTTCGCAGAGGAAGAAACTGAGGCTTACAGAAGTCAACTTCCTCAGGTTCACAGAACTGGCAAGTAGTGGAACTGAGTTGAAGATGTAGAAGTGTCTATCTCCAAAAGCACACCTTTTATTATTTCTAAGCTGGCTCTGTCTCATGGTTTTTTTTAAACACCTCTGGCACTTTCCTTCCCTCTTCTCTCACACCTACTGAGTTAGAAATTTCTTCTCTTTGTGCTGAGTTCTGGTGGCAGTCGACCAACAGTCCTCTTCCATGACATTTTGTTTTATCCAAGAATTCCCCAAAGAAAAAAAATTATAATGCTGCAAGGTTATTTCTCTTTGCCAGGTACCCAAACTTTAGCAAAAACAATTTTGAGTAAAGGTGTTATTTGCTAACATGCACCTAACGTAGGTTATAACAAGAACAGTAATATGCTCATTTGTATAGATTTTTTTCTTACAGAAACTAGTTACTGAATATTGAAATAACTCAAATGTATTAAAAGTTATTTATGTGTTATGACTTTTTAAAGAAATACCACTAGTATTGCTTTCAAGTAAAAATAGTAAGTCAAATAGAATCACTTTGTTGCCTGACAAGGACTTTATAGGATGTTTTTTAATATGTAAGGATTATTTGTAATGTACATATAAATATTTTAATTTCAATAGCTATTTTAAAGTGCATAAAATATTTTTTGTGACATAGTTTTTTTTGCCACCTCTTATTTACAAAAATATAATTGATTTACTTGTACAACAGGATGTGGAGTTTGAGGTTTTAGTGCAGTGTCAAAATATAATAATTACTAATTACTAATACCACATGCAAAAATTAACTCAAAGTGGACCAAATGCCTTAATGCAATAGCTAAAATGATAAAACTCATAGAATAAAACATAAGTGAGGTAGAAGTCTCTGTGAACTTGGATTAGGCAATGGTTTCTTAGACATGACACCTAAAGCACAAAAAGAAAAAAAAATAGATAAATTGGACATTATTAAAATTAAAAACTTTTATGCTTTAAGAAACACTGTCAATAAAGAGAAAAGACAACCTACAGAGAAAAAATATTTGCAAATCGTACATCTGAAATGTGTGGGATTCAGAGTAAAGAATTCTTACTAGTTAGCAATCAAAAAAGGATTATCTCATTAAAAAATGAGCCAAGAAGTTGACTAGACATTTATCCAAGTAATCCACTATAATAAATAATAAAAAATCAATAATTATATAAAGGATGCCCAATATCATTCATCATTAGAGAAATGCCAATTGAAACAATGAGATTCCACTTCACACCCACGGGGATGGCTATAATAAAAAGTGTTGACAAGGATGTAGAGATATCAGATCCTCTATATATTTGGGGTTGTCACCATTTACGAAACAGCCTTATAGTTCCCCAAAAAGTTCAGTAGAAAAAGTTACCATGCCATCCAGCAATTCTGTTCCTAGGTATATACTTAAGAGAATTGAAAACATGCATTCACACAAAAACTTGTACATATTGTTCACAATAGCCTCCCAAAGAAAACAACCCAGCTGTCCATCAGCTGATGAATGGATAAGCGAAATAGAATGCATCTGTACCATGGTATGATTGGACCATAAAAGGAATAAAATTACGATACCTAGAACAACATTGAAAATGTGATGTAAGCATAAAAAATCACATACTGTGTGATTCCATTCATGATTCTATGAAATGTCCAGAATAAGCAAATATGTAGAGACAGAAAGTACATTAGTAGATACCAGTGGCTGGTGGGCGGGAAGAATGGAGAGTGACTGCTCATGGGTGTGAGGTTCTTTCTGGGATGTTGGGAATGTTTTGGAACTCTATAGGGGTGGTGGTTTCACAGTCTCATGAATATACTAAAATCCACAGAACTGTTCACTTTTAAAAAGTGAATTTTACGGCCCATGAATTAATTACAACTTTTTCAAGAAGGTGCTATAAATATCAGATACTAAATTTACCTATGAGAAGGTTATCCATCTGCACATTTTCAAAAGATCTATTCCTGAACTAGTTCTTGGATATCTTTCCCATGTCATTTTTCATCTATATGAAGGATATAAAAGAATATAAAGGATATAAAAGGGTGAGGAACATGGAAATTAGCAGACGATTTGTCTGGAGGAGTTTGTGGAGAGAGTTTGAAAACCCAAACTTCTAGGGCTGGAACTTGGGGGTCCTTTCTGAGTTAGTTCTATATCCACTCAAAGAGCTGTGGCCTGCAGCAGTTGTAGGTCACAAGGATCTGGGATCTGACATAAATCTAAGCAGACCAGGGGATCCGGCGATAGAGTCTCTTTCTGGGAATGGAAGCTGACAGATGAAGGCCGTTCTGCTCCTGACAAAGTTCATATGCTCGGGGTTATCCCAGGAACAGGTCTGCAAAGAACCTCCAAATGCGCCCATGACAGAAAATGACATCTTGACATGTCTCTTAGTCCCAGAGGGCGTGGGACCACTTATGACATTACTCAGCATGTCAGAAGTTTTCTCCTGGTTTCCTCTCTTTTGGCCTCGCTTGAATTTTGTTGAGGCCAGAAGCAGTAATTGATGAATCAAGGAAGGGATAAGGTGGAAGAGAGGATGAGATTCATCTGATCCCCCATTTCTAGTCATCACAACCAAAGCTTAGGAACGCTAAGTGGTGTTCAAGGTCCTCCAGCTTGTTATTGGTGAGCAGGGGGCCTACTTAGCCAGGTGGGTGTACTGAGAGACAAGACGAACTTTTCTTCATCAGTCATTGACATTTTGGGTTCCTTGTAGTGATTTAGGCCAGTCAGAAGGCAGGGCAGTGACATAATACAGGAAGAAGAGCAGCTGTGTTAGGCGAGCAGGGAGGGAGCCCAGCACTGTGCAGCCACAGCATCACTCTGGTCTCTAGGCTTCCCCAGAAACGTTTATTTTGTGCAGAGCATCTTTCCAGCCTTCCAGTTCTGCCTTCCAGCAAGGTAAACGCTTTCCTCTAAAGATAAAAGAGAAAGAGGAAGCTCTTGTAAGTAACACAAAATTAGCAGCTCGATGAGCTGCTGGTGCATTTTCTTAGCAGGGTTGTAATTGTAGAAAATATTCACCAGTTAATTTCACAAATTAATTCACAAATTAATTCACAAATTAATTTCTTTAACAAGAAGCAATCAGCACTTTTCTGCAGAGCATTTTGATCTTAGAGACTTTGTAAGTTTATTTTGGGAGGTGCTTAAAGACAAAATGTATGTTGTGAAAGCTCCTGAGATGGGTATCATTCACTGAAGTTCAGCAGAAGATCCAATACTGCAGATGCACATTTATACTTAGGGTCAAATGAAGGCCTTGGAAATAAATATGACACTTGGTTAAATATTTGGTTTAATATAATAAGACTTTCACTATCACAAATAACATAGTTATGGTACCAGTTGGCATTATTTTGGTTGCCCTCTTGAAAAACTCTCTTCAAAAAAGCCATCTATATTTACAATGAGAAAGGATGTTTATTCTACACATTTTTATCCATGAAAGGAAAAATAATTTCATTGCATTTATGTTTTTAAAAAGCAGTACTACTTCTAAGCTATACATTGAGCAATTATGTTTCAACCGTTTTGACAATGCATGCCAATGAAATCAGTAAAGAGATTCTGGTGTGCAAATACCAATCTAACCCAAGCTTCTCATCTTATGGGTGAGAAGGTTGAGGGCCACATATGAGGTGTCGAAGGTGAGTTTGTCTAATTCTAAGACCAGCTGACCTTCTACCACTCAATGCTACCACAAAATTTGAATGTGGCCAAACACTACTTATCAAATGTCTTGAACAATTTTCTCAAAGCTCTTGCTCAACATCAACTTCACCCAAACAACAGGAACTGCATTACAGTGGTGACGAAATCTACTGTGTCCTGTGTCTTCCTTGCCCTCCTGTTGAGGATGAGTGAGAAGAACTTTGTGTTTCCTTGATCTGTGGACATCCTTGCAGCAATGATTTCAGCCCCTCTCCACCTATGTGGGGTGGGGATGTGGAAAAGTGGCCGAGGACCAGAGAATTATGACCAGTGAGTTTGCACTGTTTTGCCTTCCAGGCTGTTGGTGAGAAAACCAGAAGATCTCAATGAGCTTTGGGATTCTGGATCCTGTAGATCAGACCTTCCTCCAGGTCAATATGCCAAAGGTCAGAAGAAATGAGAGTGAGCCTTCCAACAGTTAGCGCTGGCCTTTGACCAGCTGTGGACCTTCCTTGTTCACTAAGTGCCTGATGGTCAGGTTTGTCACTCATTTAATAAAAAAGAAAATGGGGCTACAAAGTGAACGCAGGATAAACGGGCTGTCGTCCCTTCATAGGCTTGAGTCGGCATATTCATTTCCTGTGGCTTCTGTAACAAACGTGGTGGCTTAAAACCCACACTCGTTTATTTTCTTACAGATCTGGAGGTCAGAAGTCTGGAATCAGTTTTCCTGGGCCCATATCAAGGTGTCACTAAGACTTTATCCTGTCCAAGTCTCCAGGGGAGAATCCACTTCTTTGCATTCTCCAGCTTCTAGCAGGGGTGTCCAACTTTTCACTTCTGAACACAACATTGGAAGAAGGAAAGTTGTCTTGGGCCACACATTAAATGCACAAATACTAACAAACACTAATGAGTCAAAAAAAAAAAAACCCAAAAGAGGCCCGTGCATCATTTTCATAATTTTCACCACCACAGATAAGCAAAAAAGTCCTCATGTAATTTGCCTGCAGCCTGGGGGCTACAGGTTGGACAGCCATCTGCATTTCTGATCTTGAGGACCCTTCCTCTTCTTCAAAGCCAGCAGCAGCGCATCTCATCTCAGTCTGCACAGTGCCTCCTGTGGTCAAATCTGTCTCTGCATCTCCCTTACCAGGATACTTTTTGATTACATTCAGGTCTACCCAGATAATCTCCCCATCTCAAGATTCTTTTTTCTTTCAGATTAACACAAGGGCACAGACGATTGGGTGACATTGTTTGCATCTGTAAGGTGTCCGAGTTGTAGCTGTGTCCTTCACTCAGGTGGTGTGCCGTATACCCTCACATCATTCCTCCTGGGTAGGAACCCCTCTCTCCCTTCCCTCTCCCTAGGTTTAATTGAGGCTCTTCTCTCTCATGAGCACATTGTTGTTAATCTGCAAGTTTCCCATCTCAAGATTCTTACTTTAAGAAATCTTGTGAAATCTCTTTCACCATATGAAGTAACACAGGTTCATTGATGGCCGTCCTCAACATCTATGGAGGGGCTGTTATTCAGACAGCCACCATCTGCAGGATCAGTCAGCTTCCTCGTGGGTACATCTGAGCCCCTGTTTTTAGGCCTAATTAACTCTACAGGGTCGGTGGTTCAGTGACTATGTTGGTATGCTGTGGGACCCTAGAGGCCCCAAGGAATTCATCTGCATTCCCAGAGGCCTATTTCCACCCACGGAGAGGCTTGGGAGGCAGGTTAGATTTTGATCCATGCAGGCTACCCCCACTGTTTTATGTTCACTTTACTGGGCAGAGTGTGTGTAGATACGGAGGCAAAGGGAAGAAAGACAAACTGACATGCTTTTGTTTTTTCTCCTGCCTGTCTCTTTCCCAAATGCAAGTCTGATCACCACACGGGAGCACGGACGAGAAGCCCTGCTGGCTGGGATCCTTCTGGAAGGAAGGATGCTCTGTGAGGCTGTCGGCCTGGCTGCTTTCCATCTGACAATTCAGAGCTCCACCTGTGGCACTGACCAGTGACTATTCCCTCGCAGATGTCTTGGCACAAGTCTTTAGATTTAACACAGGAGTTTGTGCTAGGGATAGTGGAGGGGGGTGGTGGTGAATGAGGCCTACAGCTGGACACTGTAAATTCCTTATGATGTCAGGAAAAAAACAGCTTAATGTTTAAGCCCTGAGCTCTGGAGTTAGATTGTCTGCATCTGAGTCTGGGCTGTCTATTCTTGGGCAAGTCTTGAAACTTTGGAAGCCTCGGTTTCCTTATCTATAGAGTGAGACTATTGCAGTCTGACTATTGCCAAGATTGCACAAGGTCTTCTGAGTCAAGCTCTTAACACAGTGCCGAGTGAGGGGCATGGCACCTCCAGAGTCAGGAGGGAGGGCAGATAAGAGTGTCTCCCCTGTTGATGAAGCTAAAAGCGTCTGCACAGCTAAGGGCACTATTACTTGTAAACAGCCTTCGGAATGAGAGAAGATTTTTGCAGTTTATGACTCTGATGAAGGTTTGATAACTAGAATCTACAGAGAACTCAAATTATCGATAAAAAAGGAACAAACAACCCCATTTCTTTGTGGGCAAGAGACTTGAACATAAACTCCTCTGAAGATGACAAGCACATGGCCTACAAACACATGAAAAATTGCTCATCATCTTTAATCATCAGAGAAATGCAAATCAAAGCCACTTTGAGATATCACCTAACTCCAGTAAGATTAGCTCATATCACAAAATCCCACAACTACAGATGTTGGTGTGGATGTGTACAGAAGGGAACACTTCTACACTGCTGGTGGGATTGCAAATACAACTTTTTTGGAAAGAAGCATGGAGAATTCTCAAGGAACTAAAAGTTGACCTACCATTTCATCCTGCAATTCCATTACTAGGTATTAACAAATGTTGTAAAATCATTTTACTACAATGATATTTGCACCAGAATGTTTATTGCAGCTCAATTCATAATTTCCAACTCATGGAAGCAGCCCAAATGCCCATCAACCCATGAATGGATTAACAAATTGTGGTATATGTATACCGTGGAATACTATGCAGCCATAAAAGATGGAGACTTTACAACTTTTATTTTTAATTTTTTTCTCTCCCAACTTTTTTTTTACATTAATGCATTTATGGGGTACAATGTGCTGATTTCATACAGAATTAGGAATGCTTACATCTTTTGTGTTTACTTGGATGGATTTGGAGCATATTCTTCTTAGTAAAGTATCTCAAGAAGGGAAAGAAAGTATCCAATGTACTCAATACGACTATGTAACCAATATATAATCACTTACACATTCATATGAATCATAAAACACAAATATAGTTCAGCAAAAAGGAGAGCAGAGGAGGGGAGGGGAGAGGATGTGGGGAAGGAGGGCATTTGGCAGGAAACTCACCTAATGTGCACAATGCAAGTGTACATTTCAAAACAGCTAAGAGTATATCATAAATGTCTTATCATAAAAATTAGTAAGTGAGGTGATATTTATGTTAATCAGTTTGATTTAAGCATTCCACATTGTATATCAAATCATCACATTGTACCCCATAAATGTATATAGTTATGATTTAATAAAAATAAAATTTAAAAAATATATATTTTTTATTTTTAAAAAACAGTGTCTACTCTGTCTACTTTCATGTAGAAAGATGTGTGCAATAGAAAATTTCATTTTATTTTGCATGTTAAGATGTGAGACGTCAACAAATATAAGGGAACCCTCATTAATAATTTAAAAAATTGCAATTAAAACTATAATGGAATGATAATATTTAAATGTCAACCCAACAGATTCTTTTTAGAGATATGTTTAATTGTTTTGAAGAGATGAGAGAGCAGGCCATCTTGTACCCTGCTGGTAAAATGAGTAGACTTTTCTGGAAGATGATTTGACATTAGCTCTCAAATGCCTGAAAAACACACATAGCAATTTACCCAGTTTTATCTCTAGGAGGTTATCTAGGAAACAAAAAAGAGATTTGTTAAAGTCTTGTGTTGGAGGATTAGAATCACAGAGTTCTAAATCAGTTGAAATATGAGCGTAGTAATAGTTCTATAAATTGGAAGGTATTCATATGATAAGATTCCATGCAGCTATTAAAAATCATGTTTCAAAAGAATATGTAATGACAATGCCCAATAATCATGATATAATTTAAAACCTAGAAGGCAAGTTACAAAACAGTATGATCATAATGATTCCCAATTAAAAAAAACAGTTAGGCATTATAAAAAAAGAACAGCTGGAGAAAGATAGTCGGAATATTAAAGTTTGGTATCTCTGAGTGATAAAATTGTAGGTGGTATTCATTTCTGGGTTTGTGTTTTTCTGTCTCTGTACATTTCCTATGATAAACATGTGTTAATATGTATCACTGTTATATTAGGAAGCAAACACAACAAAACAATTTGTATTTGTCAGTACAACAAATGCACACAGCAACAAGAAAAAATACCAAGTCCTGATCCCTTTCTCTTGTGCTCTGTTCCTTGCAGAGAGCAGGGCGAGGCTATTTAGGGAAGGGAATCTAGACATCCTCCCTGGGGGAGAGCAGCCCTCTCCCTACCAGCTGTCTCTTCTGAATCAAGGCCCTCCTGGCATCCACTCTGCAGACTTTCTGACCCCACAATGTTTCTCTAATCCTGGTTTGTTCACATGTCAGTAAAGTCCTTGGTCTTCAGGGCTAAAAGAGATTGCTCCTTTTCAATCTACTAATTTAGAGCAAAATTTGAACTGTCTTTTTTATTCCTTCCCTATCCTTCCACTGTGACCTCTTTCTGCAAGTCACCTAGTTGAGAGGGCAGCAATAAATTGCAACTACTTACTGGACAATGATTGCAGTAGTTATATCTACGGCTGTTAAGTTTTAACCTGCCGTTCTATCCTTTCCTGTAGTTATTAACCTTGACCTGAAAGCTAATCTTTTGCTTAGATAAATCATCTTGAACTTATTCTACTTTGATATTAATCAGCAGTTAAGGTTTCTTTTTCCTTTCAAAGGTATTGATTAATTGGTTCCATACACTTCAAAAAAAAAAAAAAAAACCCAATACCCGACTTCCTCTTTATCCTGTGTTGCTTCCTTCCCTGAGCCCATTATCCAGAACAGAGATGCTATATAATCTGTGATCTGTTTATCACTGTCCCAATGATTCATCTTCACCTAATTTATCCTGTCTTCAAGGTACCTTCCTCCTGCTCAGCTTACTTTCCTTCTCAAATTAAATTTTATTTGTGTGTTTAAAGCACACAGATGTACAGGCAGATGACTGCAGAGCAACCAGCTATATTCACACACACTTGGCAATTTCTCTTCTTTGAGGATTAACCTCTCTTTGGGACTCTAATTCATGTTACTCCGTGCACATTTACATGGCCCTCTTCTTCTAGTTAGTCTTAGATTCTGAAATACTTTGTGATTTTTCTAGCGTTTAGTGTCTGTTTAGTGTTTTCTAGCGTTTAGTGTCTGTTTAGTGTCAAAGCCTTAAAAAGGTATAAAAATTAAAGAATATTTTAGTTTAAGGGTTACCTGTATTGATAATTGTCAAATTATATATGACATTAGAACTGTTTTAGAAACTCTTCAGTACTTGACTTCTGAATTGTTATACTTTGTGGAGAGAGGAGGAGTATCATGCTGACAGATGCTCAATCTACTTTGTATACAAGTAGCATTATATGGATATTAGAATATCTAATGTCTTGAAACACAGTTTACATTTATACGCATCAACTCTTTAACTTATCAGCCCCAAACACATTTGATACTGAACAGCAATTGTTCATGGCAGGTTATTACTTGCTGTTCTAGGCTGGAGATGAAGGAATGCTAAGAAGGGCCTTTGTAGATTGGGAAACCTATACTTTAAAAAAATTATAATGTGGAGTACATTAAAGAGTTCCAGATTCCCGTGGCTGAGGCGAGTGTGTTATTCACTGTGCTACCTATTCCATTATTTATCTGATTATAAATATTGTTTATTGAAAATTGTAAAATTTTGAAATATAAGATGGCATACAGAAATGTAACAATAGCTTAATTTTGACACTCAGAGACAACTTCTATTAACATTTTGACTTACTGTCTTTCAATAATTCTCTGTAGATATATAAACATGTAAAGGTCATCTTGAATATATGATTTTGTACCTTGACTTTTTTACTTAACATATTGTTAAGCATTTCTCTGTGCAACTGACTACTCTTAAGGATGTAACATTTTCATTATGCAAATTCTGAGATGGCAGAGATGTTTGTTTTGCTAACCAAGGTCTAGCAGGTGCCTATGGTGGCTGGACACACAGGACACTTGATAGATGGTTAGCAAATAATTCTGTACATGAATGGATGTGCTTTCATTTACTCATTTACTCTTTGGTGATGGAAAATTTTTAAATAAATTAGATTGTTCTGAATAGTTTGGAGCACATTTATAAATCACCTGCTTTGGTGGTTATTTCATAAAACTGTAACTACCAAGTCAAACAGAACAAAACAGTTTTATGGGCTTTGGTGTGGATTGTTTTCCAATTATAATGGTTGGTTTCAAGAAGGCAAATAGAGATTATAAGATCAAAATAATCTCAAGGGACAGAACATAGATAACTAGTTAATAAGATAATCACACTATAACTTTGCTGAAATAATTTAACCAAGAGAGTTTACTAGTTAGAGATAATAAGGAATAGTTGCATCAAGGTGTGCAAATGTTGACTACTCTACAGTGAACACCAGGAGCATTGATTCTTTTATTCAATAAACAGACACACAGGGAGTGCCAAAAACGAATCACGTGCTAAACCGTAGGAAAACTATGGTGATGACTGACTCTATGGGGCTCACAGCTGGGATGGGGGGACGGAGGCCTCTGAAAGAGCAGCACCATCAGGGGTGCTGAGTCAGAGGGAGACCTCAGACCTCATTGCTTTGAGTGAACTTGGAGAAACTACATGTGATTTGCTTGCTGTTTCTTCTCTCAGGAAGGGATACAGCATCATTAGAGCAAGTTGGGAGACAGCTGAGAGTTAACGTGAACCATGTATGAAGTCAGTTGAAGGGTTGAAGACAGAAGTCTGAAGAGAGGGTAGAAAGCTCCAGCAGAAGTCTCAGGTTCATCCATGGACTTTCAAAGTCTTGTTTTTTCATCTATAAAATAATGAACATTTCAAATCCAGTTCTAATCTTCTTTAACATCTAACTTCAGGGGTTTCTGTCTACTGGTTTAACAGTGATCTCTGGGCTTCTCAGAGTATCTACTGCTCCCCAAAGGAAGAACTTAACGTTTGTAGACAAAATTAAGACTTTAGAATTTTCTTGAGCGAGCCCAGGTTACCTTTTTCAAATCATTTTTCTTTGTAAGTTAGCAGAATTGTGCCCCCATCCACCTTGTGCCCACCTGTCTAGCCAGCACATGGCTTTCTCCCTGATGTGTTGGCCACAGTCACAGCCCAGAGAACCTAGAATTGCTTCTCTCTGCAATGTTTCTTGGTTTGTGTGTGCACTTTGGAATCATGGAGTGACAGAGTCCTGTTGTTGCACAGATAATTGAGTACATTTCTTTTATTTTGTTTGTTTTATATTTATTTTTTGGTGTGGAGCCATAGATGCTGCTCCAGCCATGTCCCCTCCTAGTAGACATGCAGTAGCCGCCTGGGGCACTTGTGGAATGGTGCGCAGGGGTCCAGGAGTGCCCATACCATGCTCTTAGTGCTAAGGCTCAGTCACTGAAGGAACAGTGTGGGGTAGAAGCTGAAATAAAAGCAAATGCAAGCATTCATTTAGTTTGTCAATCAGAAAAACCCAGGCATAGAAAGAAAGTCTAGTGAAATGGGGGTGGAGTCCGAGGGTGAGAATGGCTAGAGCAGCCTTTTCCCTCATCCCCCTGGGGATGGCAGGGAGTTACCATGAAGAGCAGCACCTGGACCCGGCCAACCGTGAACCAACTGGAGCAGGTCTAGCAGGCACGACCCCAACTGGAAACTAGCAGCAGACTTCACTGGGACTGCCACACCTGCTCATGGACAAGGGGCGCATGGTGGGGCCCCTGAGTCACCTGTTTTCCCCCAAAGAAGTTCAGGAGACACTGTGGCATGGTCACAGGTGGGCATCCAGGGACACCAAATGACTTTCTCTGGTCTGTTGTGAAGAGTATAATTACAACAGCTTTCCCTTGATTGGAATAAACTTCTTAGGAGACTTTGTTGACAGAGAGCTCATCCGCAGGGGACCTGATGTTAGCCTTCAGGGCTGCTCCAGAGCAGCAACGGCCTTTCTGCAGCTATTCTGGACAGATGGCCGGGTGACAGGCTGCTGGACTTCTCTATATTCAATAAGGGGAAGACCTGAAGATGAGTTAAAAGAGAAAGGAAACTAGGAAACTTCTCTTCCATGACAGGTAGCTCACACTGGCATTCCTCACATTCCCTCCCCCACTTAAAATCCAGAAAGAAAGTTGTGTCTGTACAATAGTGATTATTACGCTAAGGGGTCTGCGAAGTGGTCTCATTTGTCTTGGCGTTTGGATGACTTGAACTTTACTCTCTCCTCACGTTATTAACTC
Source organism: Loris lydekkerianus (assembly GCA_963574355.1). Taxonomy (NCBI): domain Eukaryota; kingdom Metazoa; phylum Chordata; class Mammalia; order Primates; family Lorisidae; genus Loris; species Loris lydekkerianus. The sequence goes on along the minus strand of CAUYPK010049458.1, from coordinate 62,251 downwards.
TAGGACTAAATTAGTGCTGTGTGTGCCCGTTTAAACCTTCCCTGTGGGAACCTGAATCATTTCTTCTTGCCGTAGCTGTGCAATGAGCTACCCAGCTTCAAATCCGTATCTGGTGACTTCTCCACGATACAGACAGAAGTGCCAAAAGAGGTAATGGGCCCAGTTCTACTCAACTTTTTATGAAAAACTTCATTTTTTATTTTCAAAGAATTTTGCCAAGTGTATACCTTAAAAAATAAGTATTATCTACAGCAAAACACCATTGGACTCAAATTAGTATCAGTCCTGGTTTTATGAATTTTGATGAGACGAATTATTAACTGGAATGAAGATTTATTCAATATTCAACAAACATTTATGGATTTCTGTCTGTTGGCCAGGAGTTGTGTTAAATCCTATGAGGTTTATATTGGTAAATGAGATAATCCCTGTCTTCAGATAATTTACAGTCTCTCTGGAGAGACATACAATAAAATGCTAATGTCGCACTGTGATTCATATTTAGGTGTAAGAAGGCACGGGGATACGGACCTATCAGGCTCAGAAGGTGCCTTATTGAAATGCTGAGGACTTCCACAACTACCCATGTGGGTCCTTGTTTCTTTGAGCATCCCAGGTGCTCTGTATCTGTCACAGGGGTTTCCTCCAATATCACCTTCCTACTGAGGGCTTCCCTAATGATCCTGTTTAGAATTCGACTCTCCGCCTGGTCTCCCACTCCATATCCCTTAATGCTTTTCCATGCTCGCCTCTCCCCAGCTCCTGTTACCATCTGGCATAGCATGTGCATTTTGCTTTTTATTGTTATTATTAATATCAACCAGTTATCTCCCTCTCACCTAAAGTATAATACAAGTGCCAATCCTTCATAGTTATATTTTTCACACCTGAGATAGTGCCTGCCAAGAGGAGGGAGGGACTCAGTAAGCATTTGTTCCCTGGAAGGAAGGCTGAGGAGTTCTACCACCCACACAACGTTAAAAATAAGACTAATGGCCCACCCATTTTAGTCTCATTCTTTACATAGCCAGAACAATTTAAAGAAAAAAACATGAGATTAAGTTATTTGGAAAAGGTTAACAAATATTTATTGTCTATTCTATAACGGCACAGCATTGGGTGGAATGGTAAATATAAGAGAGATCTTTGCCTTCAAATATCTTAATTTAATTGGGAAAAAAATACTAAACAATGTATGGGAAGATAAATAGTAAAGGATTTGAGGACCAGTATGGGAAAATAATGGAGATATCTCAAGTAGGACAAGAGTCTGAGCTGAAGGAACATTGAATTAGTCTGTGTGAGCTGCTGTAACAAGCACATCATGGACTGGGTGGCTTTTAAACAACAGAAGTTTGTTTCTCACAGGACTAGAGATGGAAAGTTCGAGATTATGGTTCCAGTACAATTGGGTTCTCATGAGGGCTCTCTCATGGGTTGTAGATTTCTGATCTATTGTCATATTCTCATGCAATAGAAAGAGGGTGAGAGTGCACCATACGGCCTCTTTTACAAAGCGTACAAATCCCATTCATGAGAAGTCTATCCTCACAAGCTAAATTACTTCCCCAAGGCACCATCTTTTTATGCCATCACCTTGGGGGTTAGGATTTCAACAGAATGAATTTGAGGGTGGGTGCGAACACTCAGTTCATAACAAACATCTATGTAATCTTGGACTGTCAGCTGATTAAGAGTAGGCTTCTTGATCAGGACATGTTCCCTGGATAACACAGAATTTAACCTCGGGCACAGGATTTAGGGAGAAAGAGCTGAGCCCCTGGAACAGGAGTGATGAAGGTAGGGGAGTGCTGGGGCTGAGGACATGTTCCTTGGTGGGAGGACTGTGAAGAACTGTGGTGCAGAACAGGTGCACTGCAGCATGGAACAGCCTTAGGCATTTGCATGAGGCTTCCTCAGAGATGTTGTCTTGGGAAGCTGTGAACTCAGCTGAGAAATGTTATTTTTGCTTTAACCATTTTAAAGTGGCCCAATGGGAATGATCTTCAGAGACTGTGACTTGTTCTTTTGAATTTTCTTGCTGCTAGCTTCCTTCATCATTGAAGACCATATATGATACTTTGAGAAAAGCTGCCAGCAGTTCAGGGGCAAGCCCAGCTAATAGGGTGACTGATGAAGGCAGGAGGTGCTGTTCTGGGCCTCCCTCTTCCGTTTCTCAGCTCTCTCAGTTCTTTCTGCTAGCCCTTTGCATACAGAAATGTTTCTCTATTTATTGGAAACCATCCCTCCCACGCACACACCTTTGATTTAGATGTGATGGCAAGAAATGGCTTCCTGACTCAAGAATAATGTAGGGCAAAGAAGAACAGAAATTCGCCTCGGTAACTCCAATTTTTGATAAATACAGTTTGGAGTTTTGCTACATGAGCTTTATTGGTTTGGTCAAAGGAGGTTTTGACTTTGAGTTGGACCTGAATCAAAGAGGGCAGCAGGGCAATGGTTCTACCGTGTGAACGAGCAATTTGGGGACACTTGGTGACCTATTCTATTTCTCCCGTACCATTATCCTCTGCCATACTCAACAGACAGATTCTGGCCTTAGGCCTGAGTTTTTCAAATACTCAGTTGTCCAACTATGTTCATAGATAATCTCTAAACTTCACCTTAACTTTCCTAAGTAGATACTATTCATAAGTTCTTTGGTATTTGATTTTTTTTTGGGGGGGGGGCAGTTTTTGCCTGGGGCTGGGTTTGAAGCCGTCACCTCCAGTATATGGGGCTGGGGTCCTACTCACTGAGCCACAGGCGCTGCCCTGGTATTTGATTTTTTATTGGTACAGGAGTTATAACTGCTAAACCATTACTATAAACATAGTAATCATACTTAACATGCATGGAATTTATTTCCATCATAAAAGAACTTGAAGATTTGACAGGACCAGATATCAATAGACAACATTTAAAAGGTGGAGTAGGTTACTATGACTTTGAAAGTCATTCACTGCATGTATCTAGCCCAGTGTGGCCTGCCAGAGAGGGGAGAGAGGTAAATGTAGATATCAACCGGGGTAGAGTTTCACTAGCTGCTTACAAATAGAGTCTAAGTGCAGGGGATCACTCGGTAAGAACAAGCCTTGTTAAAAGTGACAAGGTCAAGTTTCAGGAATGGCAGTTCAATTGTCACCTTGGCTCTTAACATCTGCAGACTTGTAGCCTATAGAGCCTAAGGTGGTCTTCCAGTTGTAGTGTCCCAGCATCATGAGTATTAAACTAGAAAAGGGGCTGGGAAGGCTGATTTAGTTTTCCAAATTCGCAATTAATCTGGCACTTGTCATAGCTGCTTCTTGGGTACTAGCCCTGTCTCAGAGACGAGATGGCATGTTCCTGGAATATAGTACAGAATATTTGTACTTATACCATCTCCACTTGGGCTAGTGAGGACCGGACTAGCTGGAAACACTGAGATAAATATCTTCTGAGTTACTGCAGGGACTAAGCATTTGAAATGGGCTATGGGGGCTCACAGGACCTAGAGAAAGACACATAAGGCAGACATGAAGAGGAGAAGGGTAGCAGAGGAGACGCGACCACAGGCAGAGCAATGAGAGATGAATTAGCGGCAGCAGACCCCTGTCCCCCCGCAGGGCTCACGGCTGTGTCAGCCACTCAGCTCTGTGCTTTTAGTTTTCTTTAATTGCAATGGCTGTGAGATCTATAATTTTAAAGGTGATGTACTAACTGGTGTTTCAGCAGAAAAACAGGGACTGTGGCATTTGCATGAAATTCAGGAAGAATAGGAACGCATGAACTGGCTGGCTCTCTGTAGATCATGATTGCCCTTGCTTAATAAAGTAATAGATGGTTCAAAATTGCTTTGAAGTGGTTGCCAACTTCTTCACAGCCCTGTGAAATCTGATACTTCTGCCTTTAAACAGTGTGAGAAAGCGCAAATGGCAGCACTTGTGAATTCATTCAGCAACTTCCAAACTCCAGTCTGGGCAGGGAATGAGAATAGGAAGGAGGGAGGAAGTGGCCTCCGCGAAATCAGGTGGTCGGATGTCAGATTTGGCTCATTTGTAGTTATGCAGACTTGAACTTTACAGAGATAAACAGTGGTTTCCCCAAAGGATCTAAAGGAATTAAAAGAAGGAACTTTGATCTCCTTAACAATTTTTATTTAATTTAATAAGCTCATGGCAAAGTGAAAGGCAGCTCAACCCATATTTAATAAAAATACTTACTGGGATGCCAAATTTAATAGAGACATCTTAGAAGGTGGAAATTAGTGTCCAAATAAAAAAGAGAAGTAGGTCAGAAGAATAGTTCCCGTGCTTCCCCTGGGATGACGACTGCAGAAGACTGGCCCAGTCTTCCGTGGAAGCAGCTCTCTGTGGTCTGACTCCGTCTCCTCGGCAGGTGGTGCAGGCACGGAAGTTTTTGAAAATGTCAAGAGTCATCTTTATACATGTTATAAATGCCGTACAGGAAGCTAGGGAAGTCTTTATTCCCAGGAATGTGTTATGACCTTGGCTATATCCGCATAATCCCCATTTCCTTTGGGAGAACATGATAAGTAGATTGCCATCCCCACCCAATTTGCTAACAAAGAAGGTTAGAACAAAGGTTGACTCCCTGGCTGCTCGTGGCCTGCTGAATTGTGTAAAAGAGAAGTCTCAATCTGTGACTTTACATCTTTCTGAAGCAACCAGCTGCCACATCAGCAGAGCAGAGAAATGGCTTTTTAAAAATGTATTTTTTTTTTACATTTCAGATTAATATGGGGGTACATATGATTAGGTTGCATAGTTTGCTTCTATAGGGTTAAAGTCCAATTGTAGGTATGCTCTTCCCCTGGAAAGAATGCACTATAATTACACAGTGGCCCCTTCTCCCCACCCCCCGAACTGAGTCTCACTGAGTTTTTCCTCTCACGTGAGTATGTAGGTGTTAATCTACTAGCTCGGATTTAGTACTGAGTATGTGGACAAGGAGAGATGGCTTTCTTGTGCTACGCTTTACAACATTCAAATGAGTCATTGGTGAAATAAAGGAGTCTTTATTTGAAGACTGGTGCAGAACGGCAAAGGTTCCCTCCGAAAGTACATCACCTGAGTACAGTGTAGATCTCCAGCTTTGTTCTGTCACGACAAATGCATATTCCACTGTGACATTGTTCATGGAGACTTTCCTCCATGAAGGGAATGGTCTACATCTACACTGTCCAGAGTGGTGGCCAGACGCTGCTGCAATGTGGCCACTGAAATTGAGGACCGGAATGTTTAGTTTCACTTATTTTTTCACTTATTCATTTTAAGTAGCCACACATGCTTGGTGGATTCTGTATTGGATGGAACAGTTCTAGAGGTATGGCAGTAGGGATGTAAACACAATTTAAAATTGTGGAGACAATGTCCAGGGTGTGTTTTAAAAGTCTGGGAGTTTCCGTTTACTTTTCGTATGGAGCTGTGATGCTGATCATAAAGTAAGCTATGTTCCTGTAATATGGTAAGGCCTTCATTAAAAGAAAGAAAGAAAGAAAGAAAAACAAACAAACAAACAAACAAAAAAACCCGAAGTTATCCTGGAGAAGGACTGATAATTACTTCTTGGCCAAATGCTTGCTGTGGTGAGAAGTGGTATGTCCCAGCAAGAACACCACTTTCCTACTGTCAGTCAGCTTTGGACACTGGGTTCCTGTCTTTTCATCAGTGTTGGAGAGCTGTGCAACTTCTTTACAAGCCATACCTTGGGGGGTGGGAGGGACAGACAGAGGAAGATGTGCTAAGTGTGAGAACATGCTTAACAAGGCAGGTACCAGCTTGCTACAGAGTCATTCCATACGTGACTATAAGTCACTAACGTGCAGTTTGGACGTGCTGTCTATGGAAACACGTTCATAATTTGCTAGTGTCCAAGGCTAACCCCTAGTAGTCTATTTGGCTCACCCAGGGGACTGAAGTGGGATATATCTGCAATAAAAATATTAGAAAGTACTGTGGAATGGTAGTTAATGGAAACCCACATCAGAATTCAGCAATGAATAGTCTGATACTATGTTCCAAAAATATAAGATGAGGTATAAAAATGGAATGAGAATTCGTTTTTTGTTTTGTTCTAGGTGTTGACTGCCCAAGGAAAAGCAGATTAAGCTTAAGAGTGGAGGGAAATGTCTGGGGTCATTCTGAATATTTAGAATATTCTGTGTTTCTTTTTAAGGGTATTTCCATTTATTTACCCTAGCCCCACATCTCACTCCAACTATCCCAAAATGCTGAGTCCTCCTTTCTAGTCCATGAGTATATTAGTAATGTTGTTCTTAGATCACTACGCAGGCTTGTTTAGATTTGTGAGTGGAAGAAAGGAAAGAAGAGCAAGAAAAACAGAGAGAGATGGAGAAAGAGACAGGTCTACGGTGGACAGAAGCTGAAAGAAGGCAACCGGGAAGAAGTCAGGTATAGGATTGTTGCTGGAGGGGAAACTCGGACTAGTTAACAATAACCATTGTCCCACAAGTAGAGCTTTTCCACACTCTGCCAGGCACTGGCCTGTAAATAATTATTTACATTAATTATTTCTTGTAATTCTTATTAATTTTTTTGGTCTTTTCCTTCTATCCTTCAGATGGAGAACCCAAAGTTGAAAGATTAAACAATTCGTGCAAGGTATACTCTGAGCCCCTCCAGGTACAAGTAGATGGGTCAGGATTTACATGCGAGCCTGCTGACTGCCCAAGTCCCTGACCTTTTTGTTGGAATAGACCTTGTGCTGCCCTGAGCATGGCGAGCCATGGAAAGGCGGGTGGTCAGTGGTGTGGAGGAGGCTTCTAAGAAGGAGAAAAGAGGCTGAAGAGGTGTGGTAGGTGGATTTCTAGTGCTTGTGAGCAGGCCCCCAAGAGGGCGTAGAAAATCACTGTGAGGTGGAGGAGGAGTGAGATGGGACTGGTGGGGGGCAATCGGCTGGTTTTAACAAGCTGGGAGTTCCAAGTGCTGGGGACGCCTCTTGTTGCCAGTGAGCTCATTCCATAGGAACCAGTCAAGACACTTGCAAACACTGACTGTTGGACCCATTGCTGGGAATGTATGGAGCCATGTGTAGTTTTGCACTGCTCACCTTTTCAGGGAACTTGCTTCAGAGGGAGTTCTCTCTGATCTCAAAGAGTAAATGACACAAAATGTTATATGTTCATTCAAACACTCAACCTTTGCTGGGTACCTGCTGCAAATGAGTAACCCTTCCACATTCCACAAAGATTTAATGAGCATTTGCTATGTCCTGGGCTGTCTTCAATACCACACCCTGTGAACATCAGCTCTACTTATTGGCAAATGTCTTCAAAAAGTTAAATTTTAATTTAGTCAACCTCTTATAGTCTGGGCTCCTCACTACCCTTTATGTCACAATACCGCATGGTATTAACACGCTACTTAAAAGGAAACATTTGCCTTCTAGTGTATTTATAACTTCCTCTAGATTTAGGGCTCGGCATGGGTGAATAGAAAACTAAATATAACCTGTGTTTGTACTTCCCCTCCTAAGCCTATTGGGCATTCACAAGGAAGGAGGAAAATACCAGCTTTGTGGAAAAGGCTTCCAGTGTTAATGAGCAGCTGTCTGTATCTCAGGGAAACAGTTTGTTACCAAAAATAGTGTCTCTGTCTAACTATAGCAACTCAGAGCATTTAATACCCAGATTCTGCATGGGCAGAAATAAATTCCAAAAGGGTACACAATTAGAGGTGGTGGTGCTGAAGCTATCGGAAAGAACTGTGGCTCCACATCTCGGGTTGCATTAATCCGCCCATGAGCTTCCATCAGACGTGCTCATTACGTTCATAGGAGATTTTCCTCGTCTCAAAGACAATTAAAAACCAGTGTGCAACAATAAAGCTAAAAGGAAAAACAGCGTACATAGGCTATTTTTAGTGTAGTAAGCCAAATTGTTTCTTAAAAATGGCTGGGGAGAGTAATTAAAAAGAAAGGAAATATACATGCTGGAGGAAAAAGATAATGGGAGCTTTTTGGAGTGTTGTCTACAAAAGACAGGAGATTATGTTCAGAGGAACGCTGAGGACCTTAGTTTTAAAGCGGTTATCTCTGCCTTTTGTTAATATTTGTTAAATAAAGATTTCTAGACAGCTCTCTAAGATGAATGAGAACTTGCGGGATTTTGTTGTTGCTCTGTGCCATGGACTGAATTATGCCCACACACGCGTGTACGTTGAAGCCCTGACCCCAGAAAAGAGGCCTGTAGGAGACGATTATTAGGTTTCATGAGGTCATGAAATTTGGGTTCTCGGGATGGGATCGATGCTCTTCTATGAAGACAAAGAGACACCAGGCTACTTTCCCCCCCTTTCTCTCTGTCTCACCACCGTGGAGGACTCAGAGAAAGGCTGCTGTCGGAAAGCCAGAAAATGGACCTCACCGAGAAGCAAAACCGCCAGCAGCTTGATCTTGGACTACCAGCTCCAGAGTGGTGTGAAACAGGGCTCTGTTGTTTGAGCTACGTGGTCTGAACAGACTGGTACAACCACATTGTGCTGCTGTGTTAAAAACATTGCATGGTGATGGCTCAGTAATCACAGTCTTTTATCATCCTCATCAGAGATTGAAATCTTTTGAAATGTCAATAGCCAAAGACGTCTCCTACTACATACATCCTCTGCTTTTTATTGGCCTGCTCTTGACAAAATGTTTATGGCATTTCCATGATGCACAGATTGAAAATCTTTAATTAAAAGGCAAGACCTGAAGTGTCAAGTATTTCTGACTTTGTGGCAATTAAGTACTAAAGAAAGGAAGATCAAGGCTGCCAGTGTTTAAATTACTTATGGCCACATCTTTGTTTTGAAATAATAATTGTTATGACCTTGGCAATGGAGGATGGCCTGGTTCAATGCATACAGATACGTACATTAAGGAGAATTTCCAGTATAGCAAAACTTGTTTGTAATTAATTTGATTAGTGCCTTCTTTGCAACAGTAATCAAATTAGCTTGAAAAATTAAAATAGAACAAAAAATTTTAAAAGGGAATAGAATAATTCCTTTAAATACCTCACACACATTGTCTCATTTTTATTTGTATTTTGGGGCCAAAGTATAGTGTTGGGTATAAAGGTACCCTGTTACTGATGGAGAAACTTGAACAGAGAAGTTCAAGTAAAAGAGTCATTTATTCCTTGGTTAGGAGTCTTTCTTCAGGTATTTTATTTATTTATTTATAGAAACAGAGTCTCACTTTATCACCCTCCATAAAGTGCTATGGTGTCACAGTTCACAGCAATCTGCAACTCCTGGGCTTAGGCGAGTCTCTTGCCTCAGCCTCCCGAGTAGCTGGGACTACAGGCGCCCGCCACAACGCCTGGCTATTTTTTGTTGCAGTTTGGCCAGGGCTGGGTTTGAATCCACCAGCCCTGGTATATATGGGCCTGGTGCCCTATTCACTGAGTCACAGGCACTGCCCTCTTCAGAGATTTTAAAACAACAGCTTTCTGTTTCTATAGGATTTAGACCTGAGGTCCCCAACTTCCATGCCATGGACCATTACCTGTCTGTGGTCTGTTGGGAACTGCGTTGACAGCAGGAAGTGGGAGCAGGCCAGTGAGGAAAGCTCCGTCTATATGTACAGCCGCTCCCCACCGTTCACATCACTGCCTGAGCTCGCCTCCTGGCAGATTTGTGGTGGCATTAGATTCGCAGAGGAGTGGGAACCCTGCTGTGAACTGCACATTTGAGGGATGTAGGTTTACACGCCTTCTGAGAATCTCAATGTCTGATGATCTGAGGTGGAGATGTGATATGCTCGAATCATCCTGAAACCATTCTCACATTACCTTGCCCCCACCCTGATCTGTGGAAAAATGATCTTCCATGAAAGAAACTGCTCCCTGGCACAAAAAAGGTTGGGGACCACTGATTTAGACCAATTATTCTTAAATTCTACTGATAAACTTTTTTGTAGTGATGAAGGGTCCAGAGATGAGAAAGATCCCATTGCTATTCTCAGACATATATGTCCAAAAAGAATGAAAACAAGGACACGTTTATATAGCAACATTGTACTTAGTTACAAGCCCCTTGGTTAAAAAGGAAATGAAACAAAAAAGAACAAAGTTAAACCATTGTGGGCTGCCTCCTCCTCCTGCCTCAGGCCCACTGAGCAGTGTTCCAGGATTTCTGTCCCTCTGTCCCCCCACCCACCCCTTGTGTAATGCCATGTGAACTATATTCAATTGGACCACATGAAACTGTTGCTTTCGTGGCTTACAAACTGTCATAGACCAGCATTTTCTGATAGTCATACTTAGAATGGATATTTCTAGGTTGGTAATGCCCAGGGTGACTGCAAAATCGCCGAATAGTGGCTCAGTCATTTTAAACTTTCTGCACAAACCCCGATGTCCCTGCCTCCCCGACACACACATCCTCCCACTACAATTACTGACATTTACGTGTGGCACTGACAGAGATTCTCTCCTTGACCAAACTCCACCCAGGCTCGTCAGAGCTCTGCTCTCAAGTAGATCTCAACTTTGCACCATAAGGATTTGAACAAGCACTGATACCATTTCTAATGGAGCAGGCCCCCTTTCTAGGATGCCCCCAGCACCCCCTAAAGTGTCCTCCTGAGAAAACTGAAGGCTACCTGAAGAATGCACTTTGTTTCAGCTGACACCTGAAGGGAGAGAACGCTCCCGAGCTTTGTGGTCAGTCTCAGGGAGTGTGAGAAGGAGCTGCCCAGGGCCTATCAAGAGACCCATGAATTCCTCCTGGATGAGAGATCTCTCTCAGTTTGGATATTGTCTGGAAATTAGAGTCAGTTGCTTTAACAACCCTCCAAAACACTGTAGCCCCAAGAAGGCTGGGCAGGGCTTCCCTGGTGGGGTGCCTCGCGGTGTGGAGAGCAGAACTGCCTGTGAGCACAATCACCGTGCCCTGTTCACAGGTGGCCAGCGTTTGGAAGGCATTGAACAACAGCTGTCCCAGTGGGAATGTGGCTGATAAAGACAGTGTACTTAAAACTGCCACTTCAAGCAAGAGCAGACCAAGAAACATTTGCAGCTAATATGCCAGGAAAAAGCAGCCAATAAAAATGAAAAAGTTAGAGCCCCTAGAAATAGGTTTTCACGCAGCAGAACTGAGACGATATAGCAAGAGAGGACAGAGACAGGCCAGGGCAGCTGTGGTGCCCTCAGCCTCCCCTGGCTAAGGACATTTTTCTTTTCTTTTATACCTTCTTTTAGCCCTTCTTTTCAGTAAGAGGGCTGAGAAGTAAACACCGGGATTTTATAGTGCAGTATTTGCCATTTGTTTTGTGGGTGCGGTGGTGGCGTCTGTGTCCTGGTGGGGAGTGTGTGTATGGGTTCATGCTTATATTCATCAGGTAGTAATATCTCTCTAGTTTCTTATTTCACCACCTTCAGTGAATTCTTTAAAATGGAGTTGAAGAACCTGTTCAGATATTGTATACACATATCTGTACCCAATGGAACTCACTGATAACTCATGCGAGGTTCAGATCCTCCAAGGAGGCTGACTAGGTAACTAGTTCTCCTCCCAGAGCGTGCCCGAGTAAGGCCTGGTCCAGCCTGGGGTGATCTACGTAACACCAGTGGAATAGCACTCTTGCTGGTGGCCATGTACTAATTGTTTATGTTTGGTAGAGAGAGGGACACTGTTTACACACACACACACACAATTTTTTTCTCAAAGCAGAGTTTCAGGAAAGAGTTCATTAAATTTCTAAAGGCTTTCAAAATAGCTACAGAATGAACAAAGTGAACTGGATGCCATGATATGATTGAAAGACAAATACTTGGATCTTAGGTGCAAATATTTGGGCTATTATTTCAATTGAAAAAAAAAGGAAAAAGAAATTCCAAAATAATAAGATAGTAGAAGACTAATAAAATCTAACTGAAGATTTACGACGAGGCCAGGATTAAATCATCAGGTGTTTTTCTTTCTTTCTCTCTTAATTTCAATTGCCTGGTTGGACAAGGAGAAGTTATGCGGACAGGAAGGAAGCCTGAGCTCCACTGGGTCCTTTATCTTGAGAGTAAAGTCAAGTCTGGTCCCCATGGAGACTTCTAGAAGGAGGTAGGCCAGCCTCAGGCTGATTCTCAAACTCAGCTTGCTGGGAGAGAATCTTCCTTTTGTAACTGCTCAGTTCACATAGAAAAGTGGGTCTGGAGCAAGAATTTTAAATCTATGTTTTGTCGACTAGATTTGAGGCACCCCTTATTGTTGGTGGCAGGAGTTTCTCAGCTGTTTCTCTAGGAGGAACTCTTCCTTGCACTTGTGCTGGTGATGAAAGCTGAGCTCGAATGGAAATCCCGGGCAGGATGCTTGATGCTCTGGCAGCTGTAAGCGGAAGCATCATCAATCACCAGAACTAGGAATGTTGCAATACGATGACCCTAAGTGGAATCATTTTAATAATCCCTAAAAATATTTTTGGAATAAGACAGGGCATGAATACATCAAACAAAAATAAAAATACACATTTAACACTTTTGCCCAGTTTAAACAACTTGAGATTAAAGGAAGACAGGATAGAAAGAAAAAAAAAATCTCCGATCTGCTGGTCCAGCATCAAGGATTTCCATGTTGAGCCCTGTTATTTGAGGACTCTGACGGAGAGATGTAACCACATTCGTGAAGCAGAGGAAGGGGACAAGAAAACTAGAGGAACAAGGTGATTTAGTGTGAAAGAAACATCTTGCAGGGCAGGGGAGTGGTGAGGAGGACTCCATTTCTGCTGCCTTGTGTTCGTGGGCGGAAGGACTTCCACTAAAGCAGAGGTTCTCATGCCTTAGAAAGACTTGTTGAAAGTCTGGCGAAGACTGTGAACCCCTTCTCGGAATAATGTTTTTAAACGTTTATAAGACAATATATGGAACTATAGAGAAGATTAATTATGTCATTATTAAAATAGTTTTAAAAATCTATATTTGTGAGATAGTTATATATATTTCTTAATGGAGTAAATAGAATCCAGCAGTAGGTCTGAGCTTTATGATTTTGAGTTGTGGTGCACACATGTGAGATTCCAGATCCCTGCAGTGTTTTCCCATGGTATGAGAATGTCCAAGGAATCTGCTGTGGAGAGTCTCCAGCCCTGTTCATGTACCTCTATCTTGTGCCTTCCTTTCCTAACCAAAGGAAATGCTGAATTTCTGCTAGAGGTAAGTGGTCAGATAGAGGGTGGTATTGCTAAAGAATTAATTTTTCCCTGTCTGATTATATAGACTCCTGGGAGGCCTTCAGTCAAGAACCCTGGCCCTCCCGTGCTTGCTCCTTTGCACAGGATTTGACTGTGACTGTGGGGAAAGAAATTCAGTCAGCGCAGGATCCTTCAGGATTCTCCTTTCCACTCAAGCCCATCTGCACTATATAGACCCCATCTGCTCTCTGTCCTGCCACGACAGCATCTCCTGTAAGGGAGAGCTGCAGTTGTCAAGATGTGCTAGTGGCCAGATGGGCCCTGTGTGGTGGTACTAAGGCATGTTTTCCAGTCCGGCTTGCCTTGGTAAGAAACCTGCCATTGTGATGTCCATAGGGAGGCCATCATCTGTCTCCTCGGCTGACCTCCTGGACGGATCCCCAGGCACCTCTAGAGTGCTGCTAAAATGCTATGATAATTAATTTTATGTGTTACCTTTGCTGGGCTACAGGATACCCAGATTGATAGCAAAACATTACTTCTAGGAGTGTCTGTGAGGAAGTTTCTGGGAATCCATCTTCTCCTGCCCTTGAACATCAGAATGAACATCCGCTCTCCTGGCTCTTGGGACTTTGAACTTGGATGAGAACTACACCACACCACTGGTGTTCCTGGGCCTCCACCATACAGAAAGCAGGTGGAAGGACTTCTCTGCCAACATAATCTTATGAGCTAACCTATCATAATTGCTTTTCTATATATCAACATATATCCTATTGGTTTTCTTTCTCTAGAGAATGCCAACTCAACAAGGGGGTCGACTTTGGAGACACAGTGTGAGTGCAAAGCTGGCCTCTTCTACATTTTCATGGGACTTTGGAAATGAATTGCTTTCTCTGTCCCAGTTTCTTCATTGATAAAATGAGGGTGATGATAGTGCCCACCCCTGTAAGTTTATGTAAGAATTCAGTGAGTTAACTCATGTCAAGGGTCTTAGAACAATATTGGGACCCTGAGGCATGCTCAATTAACTGTTAGGATTCTGAATGGGGTTGGGGAAAAGCTATTGATCAAGCTTCCATCAACTTCCTGTGATTTAAATACTTGCTTTCCTCCATGGATGATGTGAACTAGATACTTGGCAGATCATATCTACTTGTGTTGGGTAAATACAACCAAGGGATCAAACTTTCCCTAGTTTTAGGGAGACATAAATAATCCCTGCTTCCTCTTTGGGGTGTACGTTCTGATATGGCTGTGCTGGTTATTAAAATGATGAAGCATTAGGCAGAACCCTATGAAACTGACAGTTTTTTAGACCGAAAATTGTTAAACATCTGTGATTGCATGTGACTTATCCTAGTACCTCCATGCTGATTGTTGGATAGCTCTTGCCTGTCAGTCCCCAAGGAACTCCTCCAAGATTTTCTGAACATTTCCACCTAAAGGATCATCAGTTATCTTACTGCAGTGCTGAGGCCATCTGGTGCCCTTTGTTATTAAGAGAAGGGTTTCCAAGAGTCTGTTATTTACTGAGTATGTGATGACTTCAGCTAGATATTAAGAGTGACTAAAGCCTTCAACTTGTGGTTTGAACTTCAGTGTTCCTAAGCAATCACTTTAAGGGAAGGAGAATTCAAGGCCTAAATTGAAACATCAAGGCGTTCACAGCATTTCCTGAACCTCTGTGCAGTGTGCCTGTAAGTCTAGTTATCTCAGCTCTCAAACGTGTAAGACTTAAGGTCTGCTTCTCTTAGGAGAAGCATAAAGCGTGGACTGATTTAACAGATACTCTAAAAGGATTACCAGAGTGTGTGTAGGTCCAAATGCCCATCAACTGAGTACGGCCCAGAAGGATTGCGAAGTCCCTGTACCCAGTAGGGGGAAGCAGGCTGACCAGGGAGGGGATCATGTTATAATGTTACCTCCTGGCACTGAGGCGGGTCATCTCATGAACACAACCCATCTGACAGCTGAACTAACTCAGAAGAGTAGAACAGGAAGGAATTATTTTTTTTTTTTGGCATTTAGGAAGCTCTAGGATTTGTTCTGACTCCTGGTCTCTCCACTGACAGGTCATCCCATGCAGTTTTCCACCTCTGCCTTTCAAGTACTTTCCCCTTCTCCAATCACTGTATCATTCAACCAAAATGCCACGTCCTTCTTAAAGCCTCCCAAAACAGTCGGCAGCCTGATGGTGGCTGGATCACACAGGCTTCTTTTATTGCAGGACACACAGATTAGAACTACCTTCTTCAAAAGACTAGAACAGTAGGAGGAAGAACTTTCGTGGAGACAATAAACATGAATTGAGCGTTACTTCTGAGAACTAGCATCTGATCATTCGTAGGGTAAATATTTATGTACCAGGAATGTCCTAGGCAGTAAAGACAGAATAGTAAGCAGGACACAGTCTCAATGGGACACTGTTCCTAAACAGTTATCCTTGAATCTAGATAGCTCCCTTTAAGAAGCATGACTTTTAAGTAAGGTTGTTTGCTAGGGTTTTTTTTTTTTTTTTTCTCCTGTAAGATCATGCATGCAAATGCAAATATGTAAGGAATGAGACCTAGGTATTTTTATTTCACTCTAAAATTCTCTGCTCCAAATAAAGAATTGTGATCATTAGTCTTCCATCCTTACCCTGAGATACAGTAACATAAAAGAGAAGGCAAGGCTCACAGTTTCACCAAAATAAAAGGGCCCAGGAGATATCTACCTATTTTCCCCTTGTTACTTTAAACCAGTGATTTTCAACTGGTGTGCTGTGGCACACTGGTGTGCCATGAATATTTTTAAAGATCATTAATTAAATTATTTTTGAAAGAAGTCCAAAGCACCATAAGTATGCTCTTTGTTTTGATCAACGTAATTCAGGCATTCCGCAGAATCTTAACTATACGTTCAAGTTTGCCGTGAGATAAAAATGTTGAAAATACCACTGAAAACATAGACTTCTCCCACATGCCTATGAACTTTGGTGTGTCCTTCCCATGATAACACCAAGTGTTTATCACTGGGCCACAAGGCAAGCCAGGCCACCTGCATGGAGAGTCCTGCTTAGTGTAGCAGCCAGTGTGTGCCCAGACGGAGGTCCAGACTGACCTCAGTAGCAAGCACGTGCTCAGATAAGCAAGGCCGGGCGTCCCCAAGGACACAGACAATTACAGAAAAGGCAGCTCTCATCAAAGAGATTGCAGTTCCCATTTTGCTTTTTGTGGGGCATGGGGCCCATGTTATTCAGGGGGAATTATATTGTGGTATTCATTTGCTAAAACAAACAATCCCCAAAAGTCCTGTTTTTTTTTTTTTTTTGTTTGTTTTTTGTAGTTATAACAAACAAAATTTTATTACTGTCAACCATTTGAATTTTACAGCTTTTTAAAGGTGAGTTTTTGTTGTTTTTGCTAATTTTTGTGCCCATTTTTTGTGCCCATTTTCTGAAGTAGATGTGCATCTGTGTGCTCCACTGTTGCATGTAAGTAAACAGTCTTTTTTTTTTTTTTTGCAGTTTTTAGCCAGGGCTGGGTTTGAACCCGCCACCTCTAGCACATGGGGCTGACGCCCTACTCCTTTGAGCCACAGGCATCGCCCGTAAGCAGTCCTTTTTGTAGTGAGGGGAATGTAACGGCTCTTTATTACTAGGTGAATACATGTATGTGAAGTGTTCTGATAGACTTTCATATTCAGATATTTTTGATTGTGTAAGTTTCTCAGAAATGCTAGCGAGAAGTTAGTGTTTGGATGGGTAGAATAGTTAATCGAGAGTGATACATACTAACCAAGTAGTGTCTAATTAGCAAAATCACTTTTTTTTTTTAGAGACAGAGTCTCTCACTTTACTGCCCTTGGTAGAGTGCGGTGACGTCACAGCTCACAGCAACCTCCAACTCCTGGGCTTAGGCGATTCTCTTGCCTCAGCCTAGCAAAATCACTTTCACATAAACAATCTCGCTATATATCTAAGGAGCAATGTCTCTAATTGCCCTGTTACAAACTACAAACAAAACCCACAGTGGGGTAACAGACAGCAGTAGAATCCGTCAATGAAGCAAATAACGTCATGCCTCCTCCCCAGCTCAGCTCACTTGTTGAAGGGCTGACAGCAGAATTTTAATGGAGAAGTATTTGAAAGACATGTAGGCATGCTGGAACACATCTCTGCTCATATGATTTGCTGGAACTTTTACTTTTAAATCCTTCAAAGGCGATCATAAAGGAGCACAGCACACATGAAAATATTTAGGTGAAAGTTTCCTCCTTTGAAGACTTAGGTTCTAAAAGCAGAAGCTGGCCAGGATTATTGGTCCTCAGATCAAACATTCATTGGGCCTGTTTCTTATGTATGAACACGGTGTACTCACTAGATGTGATTACCATCTAATTAGGCCAAACTCCACTGGAGGTTAGTAAACACTTTCCTCACAGCAGTGCTCTTCCTCTCCTCTGTCATGTTTATTGTTAAACATTTCATTACGTTAAATCGGCTGAACTCTTAATCTATTATGTGATTTTTAAAGATCACTCTGATGTGGGTGGATGGGAATTATTGTGGTTTTATATGCAAGGTGGGGCACTGAACAAATTTAGGTTACCTTTCAGGAAGTTATGGAGGAAAGTTTAAGACCTAGAGAGCAGTTGGGACTGTGGTAAACTGTGGCCTCTCCCTGCCCTCCGTGATTTTTCTGGGTCCCTCTGAGACCTGCCCTTGGTTCTCCTTTTGGTGCTAGCCTGGTCCATTCCACATGAACTTGGTGGGGCAGAGGTCACAAGAGGCCCTGCCCTTCCCTGACCACAGAAGGCTCAGGTACTGTTTGTGTACAGCTGTGGTCACTGGTTTATACGTGGGGACAGAGCCAATCTAAGTCATTTGCTGCGGCCCCTAAAAGTTTTAACTTGTGACCTGACTCTAAAGCCATGACACTGGTCTTCTCTTGCCCTTGGACAGAACTTATATCATTGGTGTTCCTGGTGTTCAGGACTTTGAACTCAAAGAAGAGCTGTACATGGGCTCTCCTGGGTCTCTGCCATGTTGATTGCAGATCTTGGAACGCCTCTGCTTATTCTGTGAGTCAATTCCTTAAAATAACTAAATGAAGAAATATTATGCCATTGTATATATTATATTTATAATATATAAATTTTAGGTTTATTTTAAGAAATTGACTTACAATTAGTGTGTGTATATATATGCATATACTGATAATATGCACATACTAATATCTATCTATTTGGTCTTCTGTTGGTTCTATTTCTCTGCAGAACTCTGATGGATATATTTACTTAAAGTCATGATGATGTTCTCCACTTTGCTTTCTAAAAAGTTTATTTTATAATTATTCTAAGTAGATCTGTTATCCATTTAGAATTGCTATACCAGCTCGGTGCCTATAGCACAGTGGTTACACACAGCGCCAGCCACATACACTGAAGCTGGTGGGTTCAAACCTGGCCTGGGCCAGCTAAACAACAATGACAACAGCAGCAAAAGAAATAGCCGGGCGTTGTGGCAGATGCCTGTAGTCCCAGCTTCTTGGGAGACTGAGGCAAGAGAATTGCTTAAGCCCGAGAGTTTGAGGTTGCTGTGGGCTGTGACACCATGGCATTCTACCCAGGGCAACAGCTTGAGATTTTGTTTAAAAAAAAAAAAAAAATAGAATTGGTATAGCATGGAATCTTTTAAAATTGCACATTACATTGGTAAATATTCATATGATATTATTAACGACACCTTTGCTTTGATTTAGAATTTTAATAAATATCTGAAAATGCCTCACAAAAAATCATTTTTAGCTTGTAGTTAACTGTTGTTTGCCAGATTGCTATGCTGAGAGGGAGTGAATGGCAGCTGCTGCAGGTCATCTTGGAGACACAGTTCGAAGAATGAAGCCGAGCTAGGTCAAGAGAGATGAAGAATGAAGAAATTGAGTCCTCCAGATTGTTTTGATCCTGACACCAGTTGTGTCTGAAGCTAGTGTTCATTCTAGAAACAAGCAATTGCCTTATTTGCAAGGACTCCAGTAGTATCTCCACAGTTGATCACCTCCCCACATTGACCACCTCCTTACGTTGACCGAATTTTCACAGACTGGACATGCACCACATGTGTGTATCAGTACAGTACACCTAGCTTCCTATGTTGACCACCTCCATCTGCTGACCAGCGTGTCACAGACCTGGGGGTGGTCATCCTGCAAAGGTTAGACCGGGTGAAACCCAAAGAGTCATGCTTAATACAGAGAGCTACTGTTTGCTTAGGCAAGAACCAAGCACACTTACCTTGATTAGAAAGACTAAGTATAATTACTAGTTACAAATCCCACCCAAACAGGGGTCTGTTCAGATAAGGGAAAAGATACAGTTTGGAAGATAATCCTGCTAATTCCACAAAATACATAAGAGAGCTCCAAGAACAATTTTATACCATGCTTGTACATGCTTTCTGCTTCATTTAAACACTATATCTTTATATAGGGTGGCCTCTAGGTAGAGATAATTCAGTTGTTGAAACAAACCTACCTAAAAAGTAACATAGAAAGCAACAGAAAGCATCCTGACATCAAGGCCAAAGAGAATATCTTCCCTTCCTACTTGGCAGTTAATCAATATGACCTCTGAATTGACTAGCTGTTCTCTGTGCTTCATCTAAGAATATGTCACTACGTTGCGCTTTCTCCAAAGGACCGCATGCTCAATTCTTTCTGACCTGATTTCTAAACTTTCTGACCTCACCGGCTTCCCCCAAACCTCTACGCTTGATTATCATTCATACCTTTGTCTGATCTTCATTTCTCCATTTCTCAGCCTTCATCCAGGTGTCATGTCGATACCTCCTTTTGGGCTGTGCATACCTAATGGCACTTCTGACCTATAGTTCAAGGTTCTTCCTTCCCTTGCACTGACTTTGAGAAGTGTCCTTGCCTCCCAAATCTGTTCCATCATCTCCAGGAAGTGTTATTAGCATGTTCGAGGGAGCCTTTCCCTGTCATGTCTCTGAAATATAAAACGTCAGTGATTCATTTTCTTGTCTTGTTTCCTCTTCTGATAAAATGCAACTATCCCTGGGAGAAGGGACACAGGAAGTCTCTCCAGTAATGTTTTTCTCTGGGGTGTACCAAATATTGGGGGTGACTCCACAATATCCTTCCACTCTCTCCCTGGCATGTAGCAGCAGTGGGAGTAGGAACATTAATCCAGTTTTAGGGGGGAAGGGACCCTGATTAGTCTCAGCCCATCACGTAAGCTTCCCTTTATCAGCAACTGTTTGAAGAACTGAGCTCCACATTCCATGTTTGACAGCTCAGTGTTGTTCCAATTAGATAGAAGAGAAGGGTTCGATTCAATGGCTGCGGAAGCATCTTCTTCCTCCCTCTCTCCCTTCTCCTGGTCACTTAGCACTCCTTGGATGTGAAGCCCAGGACCCTAATTTGGTGTAGGCAACCATCTTACACCCACATGGAAAACAAGCCTAGGATGAAGCTGACTTTGTGCTTAGCAGAGCAGAGAGAGAGAACGAATCTGAGTGTTTTGTAACATTGTCCAATCTCTGCATCATTCAGCCCTTATCAAGACTTGCAGATATGTGACTCATACATCCTGCATTGCTTAAAACACTTAGATTAAACATTGTAACTAATGCAATGAGTTTGTGAGTTTGTGTTCTTTTCTGGCATCAGGGTTTGAGTGAAGAAGAATAAATTTATAGAGCAAAGAAGGAAGGAAAATGAAAAGTATTTCCTAGAGAAGGATCAGGTAGGGGAAGATTGGATAAGAAAGAGAGTAACGAACACCAGAAAATTGACTTTTCATACTTCGAAACACACCTGAGAGCCAGCACTCTCTTTAGCCTGGAGATAGGACTTTTTTTTTTTTTTTCCCCTGATTTCTCAGAGATAAAGCCTCCTTTCCTGAAATTTTCTTTTTCCAACGTGTACTGTGCAGATATAGAGATGCCATGTGTTGCCAGGCAAAGCTCCTAAGGTTGGGCCCAATCCAGCAAATAATAAGAAGGGCTAACATTAACATTTATCATCACGTCCACTTTACGAGGGGCTCCCGTGCCTGCTTCCCTTGGGGCCTTAGCCCGATTCTCTGGTGAGTTTTTATGATCTGCATTGTACAGACGAGGGAACTAAGGCTCAGGGGGAAGAAATGAGCGGGATAGAGCCACGTAGCTTGTCGTTCGTATCAAACCCAAGTCTGCGTGCTGGTTCTGCCACCTCCTCTGCCCCAGGCTGCCTCTCTGCTGTTCCAGTCGGTCTCCAGCCCTCCCTGGCAGGCAGCTGCTTCCTCTGAATTCAGAACCATGCTTCCTTATTGGCATACTTTTGGAAGGCAGCTCCAGGCCCTTCCTTATTGGTCTGTGGTTGCTAGATTTCTCTCACCATGAAAAGGGCTTTATTTCTTGGTATCTAATCCCCCCCTTCCTTCTTCAATACTTCACTGGGCTTCCTGTTGGTTTTGAGTTATGAACAAACTGGAGTCAAACTCAGCATTGGATTCAAAGGAAACTCAATTGAATAAATTCCACACAACGGTGAACTTCCTGGATATTAAATAATTCCCAGGAAATGTGATGAAACTGTAGAACAAGTATCCGTAATCCTAAATAACATGAGCTAAGTGCGAATCAGCTCTTTGGTTTTGAATAAAACCTACAAGACTGTTGATGTCTCAGCATAAATATGGAAGAAGGAAAAAAGGAGAGAGAAAATGAAAAGGTGAAAGAGGGAAGGAGGAGAGGGGAAAAGTAGATATTATATACATATGCAAACCTTGGGAGTCAAAGAGTATGTCTGTGCCCCAATTTTCTGCCCTGTAAAGATTTTCTCCCGTGTTTGAGTTAAATTGGGCATTGCGTAGTAAGCACAGTGAGCTATTGCATGGAGGCCCCCAAGCACCACTGACTACATTAAATTAGCAATGTGTGTGGGGAATCGTCACACAGTAACATTCATTGAGTCAGCAGCCAACAGAATGAGCGACCCAGTTGATTCGGATCCCAGATACTATTCTGTTTATCTGTTGAATCTAACACACAGACTATGGATAAATTACAAAATGGTCTTGACTCTTTCCTGTGAGATTCTTTCCTTCATCCTCTAGGCCCCTACAGATTAAAACGAGAAGTAGAACATGGGCATCTGTAGGACAAATGTGTGGGTTGCTTTAATCATTTTTCCCAGTGTGTACATTTGCGATTTTGATTGTCAAAATCTTCCTTTCTCCCCATTTAATGAAGCAGACAGTTTTTTTACATTCTGACTTACACATACTATAAATTAGCTAAGGTGAAAGTTGGATGAGGATAAGTACATGTCAACTATTAGGCCAAGAGAACTTTCACTGGCATTTTCCCTAGACCCCTGGCTCTTTTCTGTTGCTTGTGATGGGAGACATTTTGGTCTGAAGGTGTCTGTGCCCAAGAAAAATGATAAAGTGAGTTTCATACATACTTAGACCTTGTCTTTTATAAGCAGGTGGCGGCCGATTTGTTTAAAGCATTGATGAGTAAGAAGAACTCTGAGAGGGAACATTTGACTCATCTTTATCTTTATTTTTAGAATGAAGAAAATCCTTGGAATCAGGAACGTTGAAATAAATCATGTAATGGTGAGTGCATGCAATCAGTTTCCCTAGTAGAACTGTGAGATTTACTGAGAAAAATTAATAGTTGGATTTGGCATAAATCTTAATTGTTAATATTCAAAAGGTAGTGTAGGTGTTTTAAAAGTACCAGATTTATGGCATAGATAAATGTGGAAAAACATCTACAAAGTTTAACCATGTAACATTCAGGAGCGTATTACGTGTGTAGTTAAAAACGTTCAAGAGAACAGACACCGTGGCACATAGTTCCTAAGTGATATTTCTCTATATTGATTCAGGGGAACTTAGCGACTGGAACTGACCCATAAATTATTGAAACATTCAAAGTTTGCGTTCACTTAAAAAAAGATTTTTAATGTTCTCTAGTTTGCTTTCATTTTTCCCCGTGCCTATGTCATTGCCTTGGAGTGCATTTGCAAAGGGCTCAACTGGGCAGAGCTGTTCCCGCTGCACCCCCTTGTTAATATTCTGCACAGTCCCAAGTAAAGCTTAGATGAAGGCCAGATGATGACAGCAAGTCATGATTAGGGCAAAGGACATGTACGAGCTGAGCGGCTGCCTCATGCTATTTAAAGCCTTTCTCTCTTAAGGTTTCTGGTCTGTGTGTTTGGTAATGCTAAGAGGCAAAGGGAGGGCATCTTTCCGGCCCCTGTTTCAGAGAGAATAGCAGGCCCAATAGACACAGCAATGGTCACCAAACTGTCACTTAGCACGCGTCTACATCCATTATCACCTTTAATCCTTTCAAGAACCCAGGGACAAGGGTAATATTATTGCATTTGACAAAAGAAATAGAAGAGACGCAAAGTTAGGTTATGAGCTCCAAGTGGCACTGCTTGTGAATGGAAGTATTAGAATTCAAACCCAGATTTGCCTTTTGCTAAAGCCTGTGCTTTTGTTACTGTACTCTGCTGACTTTTAATTTACTTTTTATTTTTATTTCCAATTAATAGCAAAGGTTTGAGAAGGTAGGGAGGAGAGGGAGGCCACGTGGTACATGAGTCTGTCATCACGTTTTCTCTCTGTGGCATTTTCCTCATTGTCTTTTTACCTACCACACCCAAGTGGAAAAAAAACAGTCACAAGAGACCGGTGAGGAGTTGCCGCTGACTTAGAAGTAAATCAGTCTTCTAGAGTAAACGAGAGAACGCCATTCTGCCATGTTTCCAGATTCCACACTCAGAAGCTCCACCCTTTCCATTGAGTAAATATCAAGACAGTCATTGGTGGGATTTCCTCTGAAATGCAGACAAATCTTACTCATGAATTTTGAATGCAAAGGACTCGGCATTTAGTTGTGTCTCAATCTTACTCTGTTGGTCTGAGCTAGTAGGTCTCAAACCTTGGTACGAATAAGATTTATCCTAAGATGAATCTATTGGTATTTGTTGGCTGTAGCAGAAATCTGCTCTGAATACTGTAAGTGATAAGGATTTGGGCAGCTCTAGAGTCTAGGCAGGAGGAACTAATTTTCTTTTCTCTTTATATTCAACTTGGTGATCTCATCAAATCCCACGGTTTTAACTACTTGTAGGAGTCAGAATTCTAAGATGGCCTCCATGTTCTCACCCCCTGCACGGTCCCGTCCCTGTGGTTATGGCAGGACTGTGAATGTGAGGGGGAATCACTTCAGTAAACAGTTGACTTTAAGTCAATCAGAAGGGCCATTATCCTGGGTTTGCCTGGTTTGATCACCTGAGCTCTGAAAAGAGGGATGAGGCCCTTCCTGGCTTTGAGGAAGAAAAGCCGTGCTGTAGAGAAGGCCACAGGCAGGGGACAGTGGGCAGAGCTGGGGAGCTGAGAGTGACCCCTGACCAGTGGGCGGCAGGCAAATGGGGACATCAGTCCCATAGCCACAGGAATTGAACTCCATCATCAACGAGTGAGGTTGAAGACAGCCAAGTGTCACTGCAGCCCAAGCTGACACCTTGAGTTGAGCCTGTGAGGGCCCCAGCGGTGACCCCGGATGCACTGTGTCCAGACTGCTGACCTACCGAGTGTGAGATAACAGGGATTGCTTTAGGAAGCGTAGTTTGTGGTAATTTTCTATGCATCAATAAAAAAGTAACAGACCGTCTACATGCTAATGACTTAAAATTTATATTTCCCATCCAGACCCTGTCCTGAACTACAGCCTGATGGATACCCGCCTGCCGGCTTGGTGTCTGCTTGGACACCAAATGCAAGTTGCAAACTCACCTGGTCCCACACTCAACTCCCTACCTCCCCTTTCCTCCAAGTCATTTTTCCACAGTCCTTCTGCCTCAAAAATGATAGCTCTATCTTTATAGTTGCCTAACTCAGGAAACTCAAGTCACATTTTGTGTTTAACCCATAGGTTCAAAACATTTCCAGGGTTTACCACTTCTCACTAACTTGTCTGCTGTCCCTCTGCTCTGCTGTAATGATGTTTCACATACAGGATGCATCAGCTCCCAAGGGCCTCCCACATCCCATCTTGGCTTTCATACAGTCTGTGTTCAATACACCAACCAGACCCGTGTCAAACACAAGTCACATTAGGTCACCTACCTGCTTAGAACCAATCCTCCATCCTTCCCTTCGCCGTACGATGTCACTGTCCCTCCCCGATAGCTTTTCCAAGGTGACACTTTTCCCCCCTCATTCTCTAACGCTCTGCCCCAGAATCCATGCCCTGGGAAAGATTAGGCCTGGCTTGGATCCCAGCCCCATCCCTTGCTCAGAGCAGGGCAGGACACCTCCATGTATCGTCCCAATGGGGAGACATTCCTTGAGTTTGGCTTGGCTGTGAACTTGCTTTGAGTAAGTAGATGGAAGTGGGAGAGGAGGTCAGAGATGATGGTGTCCTGGTTGTGAGTTTAGACCTCAAAAGTTACGGTGTGTTTCCACCTGCCTTCTGCACCCTGCTGTGGTAAGAGCACGGCCTGGGGAGCTCAGTTGGTCGAGGCAGATGGGAGACACCTGGAGCAGAGAGGACCTCACTGGAGACTGAGAGCTCAGCCTGGATGGGCTGGCTCTATACCCACCACAGGTGCATGAGAATTCCTGGGAGCCATATGCCACAGACAGTCTGTGGGGGTTTGCTTCAAAGCGACAGTTGACTGAGACAGGCTCACAGAAGGCAGTGTGTTCCCAGTGGCCTACAAAGCCACACACATTCTGTCTCCATGTTTACCCTGACCCCTCCCTACTCCCCATCCCTGCATCACATTGGCCTCCTTCCTTATTTTCGACTTTGCTGACCACCCCTCCCCCCCCCCAGGTCTGTGCAATACAGTTTCCTCTGCCAGCAACCACCTCCCCGGGTGTCCCAGCTCCCCCATCCCCTTCTCAGTGAAACTGTTTGCAAATGCCACCCCCTCCCTTCCTTGCCCCACTTTTTTCTACAGTTCTTTTTACATTATACATTTTATTTATTTTACTTTTTGTTGTTTTCCCCCTTGCCCCTCACACTAAATGTCACTGTCACAGGGGTGGGGATCTTTTCCTGATGGGTTCACTCTGGAGGCTCTAACTCCTGGAATAGTGTTCAGTAGAGTTTCTTGAACAAATGCAGGCATGAGTGAATTAATTTCTGATAGCTTTTCCAAGGTGATACTTTCCCCCCTCATTCTCTAACACTCTGCCCAAGAATCTATGTCCCAGGAAAGATTAGGCTTGGATCCCACCCAGCCCCATCCCTTGGTCAGAACAGGGCAGGACACCTCCATGCATGTCCTGGGGGTGGGGGGTGATTGCTGTGAAAGGATTGGATGTGTTGTAATCTAAACAAGGAGGAAGGGCTGACAGAAAGGAGAGGAGCCAGAGGCAGCCGGCAGGAGTCACCTGTGTCCCGCCTCACGCCCACCTAAGAGTCCGTGGCTCACATTTTGAGAAACACTAGATGCAGTAAAACAGCCTAGAAAAGTCCATTGAGAATCTTCAAGATGGGTGAGAAAGCGTGAGACTGTCTTCTCTGTTACAAGGGGAAGAGGAAAGGGCATCAGAAGCCTTTGGCAGAAGGGAGCTCAGGGAACCTGGGGTAGGGAAGACAGAACAGGACCCACCGGCAGTGATTCTAAGCACTTCCAGCCTTTCCCAGCTGAACTCACCTGGAATCCCTGACTCAGGGCTGTGCCACCCCTCTTCTCTAGCACAGCCACCACCCCAGGCCTCTGAGGTCTAGTGGGATCCCTGCTCCTTCCTCCCAGCTAGCAGGTAAGAGGGAAAGGAAGACTTCAACTTGCCATCAGGGCTGCGGGACGGAAGGCACCCTCTTGCTAGGCGGGGTTGGAATTCAAACACCAGCGTCCCATTGTCCACAGCTTGCAGGTCCCCATGGTCGCGTGCTCTGTGGTTGCATTGTGCATGGAACAGACTTCTCTGGGGGTGGCCCCGAGACCCGACTGCACCATGGGAGTGTGGGAAAGAGCGTTCTGGGCAACAGACACCAAGGAGCTGACTTGCGTTTGGAACACAGATGGTACATTGGAACTTGCACTTGTAGAAGAGGAAAACTGCAGTCTTTTTAGATAAAAGTGACTCATTGTTTAACAGTTTGCAGAAGTTGATTTCCTTCCCCAACAACCTCCCTGACATTCTGGTGTGGGATGTGTCCATCCCAAAGCTGGAATATGGTCTTCAATTTGCACAATAAGAAACACCAGTCCCTTGTGTTCCAGGAGCTGGTTACCAGCTCACACGTCCCACAGCTGACTCAATTATCCGTCTTCAACACTTTCTGCTCAATTGGGATGAATATACTTCTCACCTAGGTAGCTTATGGAAAAAAATCAGTTAAAGAAGTAAAATTCTGTCGATAGATTACAAGCCCTTTAGAGACAGGTGTTATTTAAATTCATTCATTTATTCTGTATTTCGATAATGTGTTTATTGACTTGTATTTTTAACCTTCTGTCATTGATTTAGGGCAGTGGTTCCCAGCCTTTTGGGCACCAGAGATTGGTTTCATGGAAGACAATTTTTCCATGGACTGGGGTGATGGGGGTGGTTTTGGCATGATGCAAGCATATTACATTTATCATGTACTTTTTTCTGCTATCATTACCCTGTAATATATAATAAAATAATTGTACAATTCATTATACTGCAGAATCAGTGGGAGCCCTGAGCTTGTTTTCCTGTAACCAGACAGTCCCATCCTGTATTTGCAGCCGCTCCCCAGTGCTGGCATCACCGCCTTGGTTCTACCTCAGATCATTGGACATTAGAGTCTCATGAGAAGCACACCACCTAGACCCTTCACATGTGCAGTTTAGAGTAGAGTCCCCGCTCCTGTGGAGTCTCTGGTCTGGCAGGAGGCGGACCTCAGGCGGTGATGAGAGGTCTGGGGAGTGGTTGTAAACATAGACAAACCTTCACTCACTCGCCTGCCACCCACCTCCTGCTGGGTGGCGTGACTCCTGACAGGCCATGGGCTGGTGCTGGTCTGTGGCCCAGGGGTTGCAGACCACAGATGTGTCAAGTTGTGCTTAAAATGTTAACATCCTAGGTATTGGCAAGTCCTAGCGTCTTTGAATAATGATAATAATAATATTAGTAGAAATAACTATGGTAATAATGACAATTGTAATAATTGTAGCTGACATAATTTCTGAATATTTATTACGTGCTATTGAAAGTACTAGGCACATACATCGTGTGATTTAACCTTTTGAATCTCTGATTCATCTCATATCAATTAAATGGATGTTTGCTTAGGAGGTGCTGGGTTTGAAATCAGATGTGTTTGGGTCTGAATCCCACCTCTAACTGGCTGTGTGATATTGGGCCAGTTACTTAACCTCCCTAAAGTATGGGTAGCAATCCCCGCCTTGCAGGATCTTCGTGAAACTAAAGTTAAGCACAAACATGTATCTAAAAGACCAGTGAGAAGTCAGATAATTCTCTTTTAATAGATGGCGGCTCTCAGTAATAATACATTTATTATGTCCTACTCATATCAAAATGTTTTTTCTTGAGGAATAAATAAATACGTGTTGAATAAACAGGAAGAACTCCTGACACCCAGGGCTCCAGGAGAGGACACACATACTTTTATTTTGCTTGGTAATCACAATTTGCTAGCTATTCCTAAATTTCGAAAATTTACAAGGACTCCACTGTTAAGTACATCCCTAAATCGAAGATCAATTATTGTTCCCAAACCTTTTAGTTTCTCACTGAGGTTTTGGTCTTTGAGTTGTGCAGACACCATTAATGAAAAGCAGAGTTCACAGGGGGTAAGTAGGGAGGTAAAAAGGGCACCTTTTCAAAAACGCTTTGCCCATGATCATTCTAAATACTGGAGAACGATGCAGGCAAATTAGCACCGTGATTGAAGGGAGCAGAAGGATGGCAGTGATTTTCACACAAGACATACAATCTGTTTTGGAATTCCCAGTAGTTTACTACCTTCTGTACTATGGGAGTCAGCAGTTCTGATTTGTTGACTCACTGTCCCTGGAGTCTTTTTCTCTGAATTTAAACCAGAAAAAAAAGAAAAGAAGAGGTAAAGAATGGTAGACGAGATGCAAGGTAAAGAAGGGGAAAAAATGAAGAAAAAAGGAAATGAGAGAGAGAGAAGAAAAAAGGAAGGGAAGGGGAAGGCAGGGCTAAGAGAAATCTAAGCATTAGAGTTACGATGCATAACTTCGTTCCAAGTAAATAAAATAAAAGTTGAATATAAACTGATTATTTAAGGCATCACCAAAAACAGTTCAAAATTTGAGTGTGTATTCAATCAGTGAGCCTCCAATTGACCTCACTCTAAGTGCTTCCGGAGTATTTGCTGTGTGTCTGAGTTAGTGCTGGGGGCTGGGCAGGATGATCAGTGGCTCAGCTGACAACGTTTGCTCCCTCTGTCTTGTGATATGGCCAGGGACATACGAAATTAGAGAGCTGGATACCCTGAAATCAAGAAGCAGAATCTATAGAAAGGCAGTTGATTGTAGTTCTCCATGTTTGTAGAAAAGAGAAGGAGAAGGAAGAAGAGATGAAGGAGGGAGAGCATGAGGAGGGGAGGGAGAAAGAGGAGGTGAGGAAGGAGAAGAGGAAACAGTGTCCAGGCAATACTTCCGGGGAGTCTGCATGCTGCTTCTTCCAGAAGAATCACAGAGCACATTGGCGTATTCAAGTTCCCTTCTTCCAGCAAAAAGAACTGTCTTAGCCTGGGCCCTCTGAGACACAGAGTCTGCCAAAGCCTGTGGGGCGTTTATTAGGCAGTGGGAACCCAGAGGGCTGGGGTCAGAAGCCAAGGGGAGCAAGGAAGGGAGGGAGGAGAGGACACTGGCGCGAAGATGAGCCTCTGAGTCGGCTGCCACACACAGCACGTGCTGCTCAACTTTGTGGGACTTGCTGCTGGGAAATAAAGCTGAAACATGGGAAAATAGGGCCGTGGTGTCAGAGAGAGTGGGGTCTCGGGAGCCTCTGACTAGAGCCCCATCCAGGGTGTCTCAGAATTGTGCCTCAGGAGATGACAGGGCGAGCATTTATCTGCTGGCTTCCGACCTGCCTTGGTCAAGTGTGGCTCCCATGTGCACTGGTTCCCTGCCCCTCAGGGCTACCCCTCCGTGGTCACTGAGCTGTTCCCTTGCAGGAATCAGAGGGCAGCATCAGAGAAGCCCCGAGGCAGGAAGCACATGCTTTAGACACTGGGCCAAGGTGAGGCCTCGCCAGCTGCACCTGGGGGAGCCTGGTCACAGCCTCGTGGAACTGGACTCCACAGGCAGTGGGTGGAGGAAGAGGTGGGCCCGGGAGGACTCCGGAGTTGGGTGTAAGCTCAGGCCAATCCAGACACCTATTAAAGGTTTCAAATTGCTTGTTATCTGCCAACCCATGGGATTATTACCCTGCTGAATACATTTTGGTAAACGCAGGAAAGCTTTCTTTGAAATGAGAGGTACAAGAGGTGGTCCCGAGCAGAGGGACCAGGTGCAGACATGGCTCTCTCCAGGGGTTCAGATAATGTTTCCCAAATCTCTCTTTCTCTCTACTTCTGCCTTGTTTTGCTAGGATTTGGTTTCATTTTCTAGCAGGCTTCTTTTCCTCATGGCAGTAAATATGGATCCTTGTAACTTCCACCAGGCCACTTGTCCCACCCTTCCCTTGCAGTTTGCTGTGAGCACCCAATGGCTGCTGACTAATGGGAGGTGGGCAACAGTGATGCATACCTCCCGCCTAGCTCTGCACCCTGTGTCTTTTCTCCAGCAGTCAGCAGGTGGCTGGGGACCCAGCGAGGACTCTATGGCCCAGGAGCTGGAGGGAGCCTGAGTTCCTGATTCATTGCCTGGAAAGCATTTGGCAAATACCCATATTGGACCATTAAGTGAGCAAAAACAAACAACTCAAACATCTGTAGAGTGTTTTTCAACTTTTTCTATCTCATAACACACTTGAACCTATAGTTAAACTTCCATGGCACACTGAAATTATATGGATAAAAAAAAAAGAGTAAAAGAAAGACTATATTTGCTGTGCTTTGAACTTCTTTCAGAAATAATTTAATAAATGATCTTTAAAAATTTTCACAGCACACCTAAGATCCTCCCACAGCACACAGGTTGAAAATCATCACTGTCTAGTGTAAAGCCACTGCAATCTTAATGTTGTTTGTTATAGCAGTTAGCCATCCTGACCACGGTACCTCTCATGATCTACACAGCTGGATCTATTTTCAAAAAGAATTCTCATTATTTCAACTTGGGCCATTTACCATCCCCTGGACTAACAGCATTTCCAGGAGCTCATGGGGAAGGTGGAGATTCTTGAACCCTAGCAGAAACACAAAGAGCAGGAATCAGATAGTTTATAAAATGATGAGCAATGGGGCGGGAGAGGGAGAAAACCATGACCTGGGGCAGTCGTGTCAGGAGGATACACCAGGACTTGGGACATCTGCCCTGTTGGATGTGTCTTATAAAAGTTCCTGTGTCGGAAACTTGGACCACAATGTGGCAGTGTCGAGAGGTGGGTCTTTGGAAGGTCTTTGGCTTGTGAGTGAATTAATGTATTAATGGATTAATAGACTGTTGAGGAGATTGGTCAGTTATCATGAGAGTGGGCCCGTTATAAAAGCCTGTTTGGCCATCTCTCCCCTTGCCTTGCAATGTCCTGCACCACCTGGGGACTCTGCAGTCCCCACTAGCAAGAAGGCCCCCACCAGGTACGGTTCCTTCACCTGGAACGTCCCAGCCTCCAGAACTATGATAAATTATAGATATTTATATATATATTTATCCATTACCCAGTCTTGCTTATTCTGTTACAGTGGGAGAAAACTGCCTAAGGTGGCACCGGATTCCAGGGTTGGTTTTCCCATGATGTTGGTGTGTGGCTTGGTGTGTGCCACTCACCTGTTCTGGGCCAGGCCTCCTTGGTACCATGAGAAAATTGGTTTAGGTAGTTTCCAGTGTCTTTTCCAACTTAGAGATTATTTGGGCATAGAATGATAAAAAGTTAAACTACTCCCTCCTGTGTATACAGCATGGCTCCACAGAGGCCCCTCCTGCCCCCTCAGTGTTGCGAGTGTCTTGGGAAATGTGGGCTGGTGCCTCCACTCCTGGCAGGGTCTTCAACTACACTAGGGAACCCCAGCTACGGCGGGGAAGGTGCACATCCAGAGCACGGGGTCAGCCACATGCAGGGCAGAGGGTAAGCAGAGCTGGCGAGTCTGCTGCCTGGTTCAGCACCTGCAGTGGCAGATGACTCAGCAGCTGGGCTTCTGCGCCACAGGGGTGTTTTGAATGACAGTAGTAAAGGCTTCCAGGGGCAGAGCTGTTCCCCTGGTGGATGGTTTCCGCAGTGGCCTGTCCTACAGGTCTCAGTCTCTCTTCCTGAGCAGTGTGTATGCTGAAGGAAATAGTTTTCCTGCCTATGTGATAGATATTCAAGACAGGGACTATGTCCAGATTAGAGATGGTCAGTTCCATGGTGGGCAGCCACATGGGGCAGTTTGTGGCCAGAGCTGAGAACAGAAAGATCAAGGGAGCATGTAGTGTGCCCTGGAGGGGCCAGGGTGGTAGAAATGGCATTTATAAGTATTTATAAGGGAAAAAGCACAGAACTAAAAATAAATAGTCATACTCACACAATGAGTCATCCTAGAGGCATCTCCTAATTCTTAGCTGCCACCATAAGGACGTGGCAGAATGTGACAAAAGAAAAAAAGGGGGAAGGAACTGGGCAGATGGGTGGAGGTGCAGGCGACCTGCTAGATGGGCCTGGCTAGACCGTCACCCCATTGCTGTGAGGAGGGGTTGTTGTCACAGACAGTACAATACATTGCATGTACTTTTAAAGTGACTTGTTTTAATGCTACCTGCTTCTGCTTAGTTTGCATACTAAGCTCATTTTGTTGTCAGTCCCTCTTAAGTTATTGGTTCTACAGTGAGGGTCTCACTTGGAATCTAAGATACCTGTTCACGTTAGGAAGACTGATGGGGCAGAGCTCAGGTATGTTGTCATGAGGGACCAAGTTATGTGTTGGGAGAGGGACGTCCTTGAGAAAAGATCTAGGTTTGTTTGTGCTGGGGGCAGAGTTAGTGTATGGAAACTATTGTCAAGGTGACTCTTGGAAACAGTTCCCACGCATGCATCTCTGAGCTGATGGTGTGTGTGTGTAAAATCAAGCACAGAGGGAGGACTGCCTTCATCAAGAGCATCTAAGACCTCCCTTCCTTCCTTAATGGCTAAGTATTTGTTGAGCATCTACTATGTGTTGGCCACTTGTCCTTGGGCACAGTGATGGCTACCCACCCCGCTGACATCTGAGGGGAGCCAGAGCCCTGATGTATGAGGTAAAATAAGCAATGTCAGCTAGTGATGAACAAATAATCACATTAATAACATTGAGAAGGATTAGGGGATGGGGGTTCTCGGTGAGATGTGAAAGATGACAGGAAGTCAGCCAGGCTGGAAGCGGAGTGCTTCAGGCTGTGAGAACAGCAGCCGGTCAAGGCCCTGCGGAGGGAGGGAATGGGCCTGTCCCCTGAGCGGAGAGGAGCCCAGCCAGGGTGCAGCAGCCCTGAGCAGGCCGGAGTGGAGGAAGCGCACTGGCCATGGGAGGAGGGTTCCCAACTGTGGCCCCTCCTTTGGCATTTGGGGCTGGAAAACCCTGCTGTCAGGGGGCCGAGCTGTGTGTTAGAGGGTGACTTGCAGCCTCTCTGGCCTCTGCCCACTAGATGCCAGTAGTTCTGTCCAGTTGTGACCAACGTCCTGGGGAAGTTGAGAATGGCCAGTGTGGAGGTTGAAACCCGCCAAGAGAAGGTGGGGCCCTAGGGAGAGCTACCAGAAGGTCAGACGAGGAGGCTGCGGCTGATTTTCTGTGCCTGCTTGGGTAGGCCAGGGTACCCAGATATTTGGCCAAATGTCATCCTGTAGTTTCTGTGAAGGTATTTTTTAGATGAGATGGACATTTAAATCAGTAGGCTTTGCGTACAGCAAAGGGCCTCTCATAATGTGGGTGGGCCTCATCCAATCAGCAGAAAGCCCTGAGAGATAAAAAGCCAAATGTCATCCTATAGTTTCTGTGAAGGTATGTTTTAGATGAGATGGACATTTAAATCAGTAGGCTTTGCGTACAGCAAAGGGCCTCTCATAATGTGGGTGGGCCTCATCCAATCAGCAGAAAGCCCTGAGAGATAAAAAGACTGATTCCCCCCAAAAGACAGAGTCCCGCTAGTGGACTGCCTTCGGGCTCAGTGACATCCCCTCCTCCCTGGGTCTCCCAGGCTACTGGCTTGCCGTGAAGATTTGGACTTGATAGCTACAGTCAAATGAGCCAATTCCCTAAGATCATTCTCTCTCTCTCTCTCTATATATATATATACATGTGTATATATGTATGTATATGTACACACAGACACACATATGTGTACATGCACACACATATCCTCTTGGTTCTGTTTCTCTGAATACATGCATGTATGTATACACACACACGTATACACACACATTTCTCTCTCCTACACACACATACACACTTACATTTATCCTTTCTGTTCTCTTTTTCTGAATATGTATACACATACACACCACAGAGGTACTATACACACACCTCTATTCTTTTCGTTCTACACCCACACATCTCTCTCCCCATGTATACACACACATTCTGTTGGTTCTGTTTCTTTGAGTATACACCACCACCACCACCACCCCCCGTTGCCACTGTCTCTCTGGAGAATCCTGGTGAGGACAGGTATTCTTCCATGCCTTGGCACTGAATGCAGGGACTTCTATGACCACTGCCTTACGTGGTACTTGGGGTGGTGGGACCGGGTGTGGAGGTGACAGAGGGAGGTGGCTGGAGCCACCATAGAGTTTCAGGAGTACCACAGGGCCTGTAATTAACAGAGTCCTCCCAGAAGGATGGTAGAAGATGGCTGCAGAGAGGAGGGGACAGAGGAGACTGTCCCCTATGCACCTGACATTACCCCTGGGAACAATCTTACTAACGACAGATAGGACTTTGAGGGGGCTGGCAATGACATAAGGAATGGTGATAGCTGGAGAACAGGGTCATACCTGTTTTGTGATGTTATTTTAATTCCCAGGCTGGTATGTGGAAACTGGGGATGTAGATACTGGAGAAATATCTCAAACTGAGTTAACTTAATAGTTTGGTGGTCCCCACATGGTGCCCAGGTAAGGATGGCCTGTCTGTCTGCAATCGAACATCTGGGTAACGAAAACAGTGCCTGGGCGGAGGCAGCGACTCACACCGGTGGTCATCCTCTCCCCATTTTTTTCCATCCTGGAGGCGTAAAGAGACATTGCCAAAGGAAGACGCCTGACTTCTAATGGACAAAACCCAAAGACGTGGCCTTTTATCCACACCTGGAAGTTGGATTCTTTCCCAAGAGAGGCCTGAGTGAAGAGGAAAGTGGTTTCTTCTCCGTTTTCTAGTAGGCAAATATACAGGTTTTCTGAGTTGGTGGGAAGATGGAAGAGAAGTTTCTTTTTATAGATGTTAGTTTTGGAGTGAGTTGCAGCAGTCACCGTGGGTATCCACGCTGTCTCCTCCGTCAGCTTGCTGTGTCTTGGCCTGAAGAGGAAGTCTGGCGGCCTTGGCTCCTGGAATATGTTGCTGATCCAACCTGAAACCCTTCTGTAGGTTGAGTCAGCAACATATCCTATGACTTTTGGGTGGTAGGTTCTTTTATATAAGACCATAGAGCACAAGGCCTTCTCTGCATAGTGTTGGATTTCCCAGAGGCTATGATCAGAGAGAACACTGAGGTAAAAAAGTTGGAGAGAGACCTCTAAAAAGCATTGACTAATGCACAAGTTGGCTCAGTTGTGTTCTTTAAGTGTTTGTGGAGAGCCAATACGACCATGGGTAACTGAGAATAAAATGTGTTTATTTTCACACATGGGGATAGTGCTGGTGAAAATGAATCTCTTTAAATATTTCATTTCAATTAACTTCATGTTATAAGAGATGCACCTGTATTCCCTTAGTAAATGCTTGTTGATGATTTCTATAAGAGGTTCCAGCAGTTCTATAGCAATGATACTGAAAAACAGAGTCATTTTTCCTTTGGGAAGATCCAGGCCAGTGGGGATGGCACTCACACTACTTGCCAGGCCTCCCAGCTCAGGCGCCAGCAGGCCAGAGAGATGCCAGTGAGCCCTCCCAGCTCAGGCCAGAGAGATGCCAGTGATCCGGCAGCTGCAGAGCTGCCGTGGGGGGCCGGCTGCAGAGGAGACCCCTCCTTTTACTTCCTGGCTCCGTGTCCTCAGTGAGGCCACAGCAGTCCCTCCTCCTCAGTGCGTGGCAGAGAGTGCTTGATAGGGCACCTCGCTCCACTTGGTCTGAATTTTAAAAGGCGAAGTTTGGGTGAAAGTAGACAGACAGCTGTTCACTTTTCATGGTGCTGGGGCCAGAGCAGGGATCACTCCGGGGAAGAGGGCCTTCCTCCTGTCTTAGAAGCACATGGCTCTCTTTTCTCACGCTGTTGTTGGCACATTCAATTTTTAAAAGTAGCTCACAAGATAGCCTGGATTAGCCCATAGCTGTATCAGAGCACTTTGCTCTCACCTGTGTCCTTGCTGTTATTCTTCCCAGTAGGGTCTATTCTCCTAGCAAAGACAGACTGTTGGGAACCTCAAGAATGAGAGCTTCTATTTTGTACTTCTGTATGAAGGATAACTGTTTAGAATAAATAAATGCTCTGGGCTTTGTTATAGATATGACTTTAAAAACATGCTAAGACCCTTTACTTATGGAGGAATTCTCACCTACCTGCA
Source organism: Loris lydekkerianus (assembly GCA_963574355.1). NCBI lineage: Eukaryota > Metazoa > Chordata > Mammalia > Primates > Lorisidae > Loris > Loris lydekkerianus. The sequence goes on along the minus strand of CAUYPK010049458.1, from coordinate 25,303 downwards.
GTGTTTCAGATAGATTGCTGTTATTGGTGACTCAGTTATAATGAAGGAAAGAATCTTGAGCGAGAAGCAAAGCTGCTTGAGGTGATGGTGGGGATGTAGACAGCACGGAAGCTAATGAACGTTTGTTACTGAGTTCTCCTGAGCAAATTGGCCCGTCCCCCACACACGCCTATGTGTCTGTAAGTGGACACCTGTTTGGCTTGTGGGAGGTCATCTTATAAAGCAAGTTCATTGGGTTTTTGAAACTCTGAAAAACCTCCTATCTACATCCCCTTCCAAAACAGCTCATCCTGCTTATCCATTTCCTCAGCTGTACTGGGAGCACATGATCTTAAGCTCCTCTTCTTGGAGCTGGTCATTGTTTGGCTGTCACTAGCTTTTTCTTGAATATGTATAGTAATAGTTATTAATGAGCTTTTAAAATATCTCTCTAATTTCTCTTTTTTTTTTCTCAAAAAGGGTCTACTTTTTTGGTATTATTCTTGGGACCTTTACTAAGTTTAAAGTCTTATTTTGTCTCTGTTATAATACCGTATATACTCGAGTATAAGCTGAGTTTTTTCGGCACAATTTGTGCCGGAAAAAACTCAGCTTATACTCGAGTATATACGGTAGGTTTGTCTTTATTGCCACTTCTGTATTAGAAGTTACCTGTGTAATTCTGGAACTCATGTTTGATGCTTCTTTGTTTTTTAGGGCCCCTTCTGTTTCAGGATGTAGAGAACACGTTAAAGCTACTATCCATGTCAGGATTTATTTCATTTATATCTTATTACAATAAAATGAGTGGCACTTTATTCATAAATATTCATAAGCCTATTGATTATTAGTTGTCTTCTTGTAGTTTAGTCAACAAGTTATTTTCAACTTGACTTTATGACTAGTGAAAAAGCTTTTGCCCTGTTGTGTTCTAGGACCTTTAAAAGAATGGAAAATGACAAAAATCCAATTTTAGGTTTATTTTTAGAGTATTTTTTTTTTTAGCAAATTCAATTTATTCTAAAATTTAAATTTAGATCTTTTCTAATGTGGTATTAGATGAAAAGAAAAAAGTGAATATTTTGAATTTTCAGTTCAAAATTTTTTCAAAATTTTGAAAGCATTTACCAAAAGCATTTACCAAAACAAATGGAGAAAAACGTTTAAAAGCATATTTCATTTCTATTAATTTTATGTTTTAAATTACAGTTATTGTATACATGATATTTGAAACTGGCCCCAGTTTTACTTTTCCAGGTATACTTTAGTTTAATTTCTTCCCAGCTTTCTTCTGACGGAGTAGACTTAGGGAAAGGGGAAGGAAAGGTCAGTCAGTCCACACAAGTCAGCCACACCCAGGGGGTGGTTGAGCAGAAGGCAAAGGGTTGTGCACTGTCAGCCCCACACCATAGCCCAGGTACACTTGCTATGGTACACTGGGGGCAAAGGGTTGTGCACTGTCAGCCCCACACCATAGCCCAGGTACACTTGCTTTTTCTTCACTAAGAATACTATTAGAAAATTAACATTTTCATTCCAGTAAATTTTTACAACATCAAAATGTTTTCTGAGCACCAAGTGTCTAGGTTGTGAAAGTTTTACAATTTGCAACTAAAATACATGATACATTTTAATCCATTAAAGACTAGTGGGAATGTATCAGCCAGAGTAGCAAGTAATTTTTGTTTTATAATCAGAGTATCTGTCATCTTGCAGTATTACCAGTGCTGTTGTAAATTGAATTTAAAGTGATATTAAAATACAAAACCACCTGTTAAACAATTTTTATCTGTTTGTATATCTTACTATAGATTATGTACAAGTAACATCTAAATAAAATTACACTTTTAACCCTAAAAAAAAAAAAAAGAGAGAGAGAGAGAGATGCACACATATGCACTCACACACAATTTTTTTTTTTTGGGGGGGGGGCTTGCATTCCTTTTGCTATAGCTATAGTTTTCCAAACCTGACTTTGTATAAGCATGTAGAAAGTTTCTTTAAAAATGATCCAATTTGATCAAAAAAAGCTGCATCAACACACAGCTAGCCAAGTAGGTGTGATCCTTACCATGTGGGCTTTTTGGGGAATACATACTAGTTGTACACATTTTGTGGGGGTACATGTGATATGTTCATACATGTATGTACTATGTAATGATACTGGACCCCCTAACCAGGGTAACTGGGATATCCAGGATTACAGTCATTTCTCTTTTTCTTCGCTTTGGGCATTTGATGATCTTTCCACATCTCTAGTTTCCCACCGTTTGTTTTCCCCACTGAGGCTGCTTACAGAGAACCTTCCTGTGGTAATGGCAGCTGAAGCAGCTGCAAATTCCAGCTCCAAGTTCTCTTCCTTCTTACATATTGATCTCAGACGCATCCACACTGTGCTGACCCAGCATCATGGTTAACAACTGCTGCTCTGGTGGATAAGCTGGTCAGGGTGATGGAACCACCTTCAGACACTTCACGCAAATTATGACCTCAAACCTGAACATATGCCACATTATCTAGGTCTGTCTGCTCATGTCAGAATTTTATTTAAATAGGAGGCATCGTTTTGCATTAATGAAAATTGATATTCCTTAATGAGGGTGCATTTGCAGCAGAATAACTTTTTTCTTTGTTATCAAGAGACCTTGATTTGTAGTCAAATCCAAGAGGTTTTGAGCAGAGTATTTATTCTGCGTTTCAATTTTATCTACAAAGTGAGGCTGATAGTAATTGGCCCTCACTCACACACAGAATTATTGTGCTAGTCACAAGCAATAATATGAGTGAAAATGATTTGTAAGTTTCTAAGCACCAGGCATGTAGAAGATTGCATTCAGTCACAAATAATTATTGAGCACTTACTGTGTGTTGGCACCAGCAGCTTAATCCAAGTTTAATACCCAATACTGGGTAAAACAAGCCCCCTGTCATCAGGGATTGTACTCAGAGAAGCCCATGAAATTAGAAGGAATTAAAATTCTCTGGCCCTCATCTAAGAAGTAATGAGAACTTAAACTCTGTGATTAATTAGCTTCACAAAGCTTTAAATAGCCTTAATTGATTTTTTCTTTTTTTTGCAGATTGGCTTAAATTTTGTTTTTGAGTCAAGATGGTAAGGTTGATACATTTACTTAATCTATTTATTAAAATAGATCTCTTTATCAAATTATGATAATAATAGAAACTCATTTACATTAAAGGCTAGAGAATCATAAGAAGTAGAAAGTAAGATCATGGACTTGAACTGAGTTTGAATACCAGCCCCGGTCTCACTAGTCATCTGACCCTCAGACTGCAAGTTTCCTTAACATTAAAACGGTGTTCATAAATGGGAAAAATCTCGTCATAATTAAAAAAAAAGTGATTTAAAATGGCAAGCATAATATTTGGTGGGCATTTTAAAAATGTGTTTTTAAAAATCCTTCTTGTTTTTTTAAGTAGAATTAACTTTGTATGTAATTTAGTGATGTGAAAAAATCCCCAGTCTTCCGTGAATATATATTTGCTCATTTATTTTAGGCTCTACTTTTTCATAAAAAATGTCTACACATTTTTAGTGTCCAGCAGAAGGGCTTTCTTGGCCATTTACACATTAACTGTTTCAAGGACTTTTCAGATAGTTCATCACTAGCTCTCCGAAAATCCCTAACCTGTAAATTGTCCTGGTTGCCTTAAATTTTTGAGGAAAAGACTCACTGAAAAAGAAATTTATTTTTATTGAATAACTTTAATCTCTAACCACAATAATTTCCCTGTGGGCACAAACATAGTAAAATGCTTTTTTCTGCGTATTTAAAGATTTGAGCAGTCAAAATAAGTAAATAGAGAAGTTTCGCTTTCATTACTCTACAGAAATAGTTTTTTTTTTTTTTTGCAGGTATAGTTTTATTATAAATTATGGACAAAAAATGTTCCAGTTATCAAAGAAGCAATAGAGTTTTTTTTTTTTTTTTTTTTTTTTTAAATTGATTTCTCAAGTGTTAGGGCACATCAGATAAAACAACTTCTACACTAATGAAAACAGTCTGTTTTTCCCTCCGCGTAAGAGGTCCCAAAGAACAGCAGATAACCTAAAAGTATCTGCTTTTAGGTTACTCGATGAAGATAAAAAATTAAAGACTTATGAGATTAAGTTTTTCATCCTAAGTCTTCTGGGCATTAAAGGGATAGCATGCGATCACATGAAAAGAAATGTCTCCCTTTTCTGAGGGAGGATGGCCTGATGAGAGCCTGTACTTTGGTGTCGTAAGAACCCCTTTCACAATATACTGAAAATCGTGTTCTGTGACTTAGGAAAGTCAGTCAACTTCTCAGAGACTCAATTCTCTCATCACTGATATGGGGCAAATATTGTGTGACTCATAAGAAAAGTCTACAGGGTTGCCTGGGAAAACATACTCATATTCCCTGCAAACAGGAGTCGTGTGATAAATGTTTATTCTTTCTCAGCCTTTCCTAACTAAACATGTTAGGCTAGGTGTTTTTAAAAGTAAATATCTCTCTCATTCATACGGCAGGTTATAAAATACTTCCACATATACCATCTTCTTCACTTTTTTGAAACAATTCTGGGAAGTAGGCAGGCTTGGGCTTAGTATTATAAACAGTATTTTACAAATAAACCGTAGTGAGAGAGGTTGTGAAAATTAGTTGTCCAGGCTGTGTCACTCCCGAGTCTGCGTTTCCCTTGGTGGGCATCCATCTCTTTGTGGAGAAATGGCTAGCTTTAATATAAATTCTTGTTTTCCAGTGATAACTGTATCAGTCAGGGCTCTACCAGAGAAACAGAACCTGTGTGAGATTTATCACAAGGAATTGGCTTATGCAATTGTGGGGACCCTGAGCATGGAGCCCACAGGCTAGGCTGTCAGGAAGGGAAGTTCTGAGCATACCAGAATCCAGAAGATGAGCTGAGATAAGGAACCTCTCAACTCAGGGGGGATCTAGGCCCTCATTTAAAGGACTTCCGACGGATTAAGTCAGGTCTACCCAGATGGTTTTCTCTACTGATTTACTTAATGTCAACTGTTTAGGGTGATGGATCATATCCAGGGCCATAAAGCAAGTCTCAGAAAATTAAAAAAAAATCAAAATCATACGATGTATCTACTTAAACCATAGTAGAATAAAACTAGAAATCAATTCCAACAGAAACTGCCAAATCCACACAAAGTAATTGAAATTAAAGACAACTCACTGGAGACCTTAATTATGTGTGCAAGGTCCCGTAACATCAGTGCCTGGATCAGTATTTGCTGAACCACTGGGAAAAGTACATGCTCCAATAAGGACACTGCCTCCTTCCCTCCCTTCCTCCCAGGGGAGGGTATTCTTTGTAGTCCACCTTAGGTACTGTGATAGAAAGGGAATTCTGGGTGTTGTAGTCCAATCGTGCCAAATTGAAAAATCAGATATCCATCATAATAACAAACCAAAGCCCATCGCTGAAGTGCCTTCTCTTCTGATCCCTGCAAGAGATGGTTGAGCAAACTGGAAAGCTGATCGGTCACTGTGAGTTTACTCCTAGCTTTTCTGCTATTGGGTTCCAAGGATGGAGCTTCTTTGCACACTAGCTCTTGTGGACTGGATTTCTGGAGGATTCCCAGAGAAGTTCCAGGTGAAGAATTTTTGCTAATAGATGGCACGGGTACATATCTCACAGTTGAATTTGACATGTTTAACTATTTGGGCAAAATTCAAAACATTGCAAAAACAGCCAAACAAAATTAAAAGGGACAACTGTAGCCCAGAACCTCAGAACAAGTCAATGACGCCTCTAAGGAATTTACTTATCTAAGGTTTTTGTTCTTCCCTCAATGACTAAAATTATTCGCTAACAGTCAAAGAACCAAGAAATGACCAACCTGGGTACAGACCAGCTGTTCATACCTTTAACCGACCTGGGTGCACGTCAGCTGTTGGTACCTTTAACTAGGCATTGAATATTCCTTTGTACTTGTGCCTGCCACAGTAATCCAATAAGTAGTTGCTTGAGAGTTCTCCAGAGAAATAGAATCAACAGGATTGTGTATGTGTGCTGTGTGTGTGTATGTATGTGTGTGTGCGTGTGTTATAAGAAATCGGTTCATGTATTATGAACAGTACCAACTCTCCAGATCCACTCTCTAGAGATTTGTTCTCTAATTTTCTAGATTTGTTCTATAATTCTAGTCTGAAGGCTGCCAGGCTTGAGACTCAGGGATAGCTGCTGGGCCAAAGGCAGAAAACAGCCAATGTTCTGGTAAAAAGGCAATCAGGTAAGAGTTTCCTTCTTATTTGGGGGAGAATTAGCCCTTAGTTCTATCCAGGTCTCAAACTGACTGAATGAAGCCCCTACCCCACTAAGGAGTACAATCTGCTTTATTCTGATTTAAATGTGAAACTTGTACAAAAACGTCCTTACAGGAATGCCTAGAATGATGTTTGACAAAACATCTAGGTACTCTGTGGCCCAGTGAGGTTTACCCATAAAATTAACCATCACAGTAGTTTTAGTTTGTAGCAAGTGTGAAAGAAACCCCCGGCGCCCTGGTGGGTGTTAATCCTCTCTTCTCAGGATTTCTGTTTTTCCTCTGGCTTTCTTAGCTCAGGGTGTTTCAACTATGTTTTCCTTCCAGTCTCCGCTTCCAGTTATTTTCCTAGAGACACAGAGATGAGCTTTACCACAGGCAAAGTGACCTGGGACACCGCCTAGCAACCTGTGCTCAGGCAGAAAGGATCACCCTTCATCTCAAGAATATCAAATCAACGTCGGGAGGGTTTGCCTTGAAGGAAGATCGGCATCCTCAGTGCCAATCTGATTTGTTCTAAGCTGGAATGCTGTACTCAGGCAATGCTGACAATAACTCTGTTTTGGGGGGTGAGTTAGGGGAGCATTAAGGAGCATGTAGGCAAGAGGGTTTTAGTAGATGGCAAAAGGGGAGCCCCGATTATTTTCATGCCTGTGTTTGCTCCGAAGCGGCTCTCATTCATAGGTGGATCTATTTCTCTACTTCCTGGAGGTAGGCTGGCCCTGTAACTTGCTCTGACAATGGAGTGCAGAGGGAAGGACAGTGCTAGCTCTGAGCCGAGGCTCCAAGAGGCCTTCCTCACTCCTATGTGCACTTTTTGAGATCCTGCCTGGTAATTTATGAATGAGCATAGGCACACCTGTTGGAGGATGGGAGCCTGCCGGGAACAGAGACCCGCCAGCACTGCCGAGACTCCTCAAGACCAGCCCACCTCAAGTAGAATAGCAGCCAGCTGTGGAATCATTAATAAACAGGGCCGAAACCAGAAAGAGCAACCTAGACGGGCACTGATCACAGCCTCATCACCAGCCTGCAGAGCTGGGAGCTAAATAAATGGCCATTGCTTTGGGCCACTCAAGCCCAGAGTGGTTTGTTATGGGGTAAAAGCTACCAGTACTGTGACCACTTTATGCCTGGAGTGAAATTCTTTGTACGTTTTCCCTGAACATTTTTGGAGATCCCTCTTTTAGAGTTAAGAATTAATAGAGTATTTCTTCTGGCAACATCATTAGGATTCTTCTTTCTTGCATTTTTCTGATCTAGTGTAGTTCCTAAACCCTCAAACTTGGCATACGTCTGCAGGGTAGAGTTTGATAGTAGGATCTTCAAATTTTAGATGACTTAATAATCCAGTGGGCTGTGAATATCTATTTAAGTAGCTTTGCCATGAATCCCTAAAGAGTTTAAGAAAGCGTGGGTCCTCACTTTCCTCTTATCCTCTTTCAAGCGAATGCAGGTTCGAAGTGGCTGCGTGGTCTGAACAGTTGCTAACTATACTCAGTTTCTATTTCATTCACAATCCACCGCTGAACTTCTCTGACCTTGATGGTGTCACAGACTTGAAGAATTACAGAGCTATTTAGTGGAAGTGAAATAACAATTTCAGAGGAGATTCATAGATTTTGATGACTATGAATCATACCTTAAGAATTTGTGGCTACCTTTGAAGCACGAAACCGCAGGATGTATCTGATTTATTCTGCATCTGCACTATTCCTGTGGCTCAGTTTTTAAAAGACCTGACTGAGCCGAATATGAAGGGTGCCAACCAAGACAGCCATTGGTAAAAGCTTTGGGTCCATTAACCAGAATTATTCTGGATTTTCTGGCTGCACTGCCAAAATTTTGCTGAAGATTAAGCTTTCTTGACTTCGTGGAAATGTTTCCTTCCTGGAACTGCTGGGATCAGAGCTGAGTCTGTTTGAAGGAGGCAGATTGTTACTGGGAAATGAGGTGTGCCCCAGCCAAAAGTATGCCTGAGCTTCTCCAGCATAGCTCAGTTTAAAGTAAGTTTTCTTTTTGACTGAGGGAGAGGTACAAGTGACTGCCATCTTCCTTTAAAAATAGATTTTGAATGTGTTTGGTTGAGTACTTTTTTTTTTTTTTTTTTAGATTGCTTCATACTGAGTGAAGAGAAAATGAATCCCAGAATTGCCTCCAATTATAAGCATAATTCAGTTAATGTAAAAATCTGGCAGATATTTCAGTGTAACACAAATTAATGTTTTCATTTACTTTATGGGACTTGCTTAAGACTCTTAAATGTGAATTTCTAGGAACTATGTATCAATTGCAATGATTAACACATTTGCTGGAGGAATCTGGAGGCTTCACTCTCCCTATATCCCCGCATGTTATTGACATTGAAAAATTATGATTGAGAAAAGATACTAATCTTCAAGTGACAAATCACTTCCATCCTTCATCGGAAACATCTTCCTCTTAGAAGCCTGGTTTTAGTTTGGCAGAAGAGAGAGGTTATACCTTCCTAAGACATGGCATTATGCTTTTATCTCAGACAATCTCTAACGAAAATAATTAGTCCAATGGCTATTCGCTTAGCTTATTAGTATTTATAGTAGTGATGGTATTACATTTACTGAGCGATGGATAAGACACTAAGTAAAATCAGTTATGAAGGTCATTTCTCTTAATCCTCACAACAATCCTGGGAGGTAGGTGCTGGTTTTACCCCCATTTTAAGATGAAGAAAGTAAGGTACTATGAAGTTAGAAGACTTGTCTAGGTGGTACTGATAGAAAACAGAATAATTTGACTAAAAAATTGCAGCCATTCTAAAATACCGTACAGTGCAAGGTCTCTTATCTAAAGACTACCTATTTATACCACAACATGAGTGACTAGTGACAACTGTGTCGAGCAGGCAAAGTTGATGCTTACAATTTAACATCAATTGTTTTAACTTTTTTTTGTTAAACAACTTTATATGTTGGCTCCTAGAACCAGAGTATGGAGCATGAGGTCAAGTCGCCCTTCTCTGAAAGATGTTTTAGACTTTAGAATCCATTCTAGAATGGAATAGCCTAGAGGTAGGGGAGAGAGGCACATAAAGAGGGGCAGAGAATTAGAGGGGATGACAGAGAAAGAGAGCGAGAGAGGGGGAGATGGAGAGAGGGGGAGAGGACCATCCTTACCACTACTGAGAAACAACGGACTGTCCTGTATCTCTCTAGGTCTTTTTTCACGGGGCCAGGCCAGGACAGGGTCAGTGCCAACTTAGCATCTCAGTTTCATCGCCTGAAAAACTAAGAGACAAAACAAGTTTTTGTTTTAAATCTTAGACTAATAGGAGGTTACAGCTGTCAGTTACATTGTTTGCATTCATTAGGTAGAGTCCAAGTTGTAGTTCAGTGTGCCCCTCACCCTGCAGGTGTGCAGATATCCTGCCAGTGTGACTATTTGGCAAGGGTACACCAATCCCCAACTCTCCCCCTCCACCTGACCCCTCCCCACACATGAATTTAATTGTGTTTTCTGTCATGTGGGCATGTAGTTGTTCATCTGTTCTTTTCATATTAATACTGACTACATTGGATGCTTGCTTCTCCTGTGAGACTTTACCAACTCCTTCTAGGTTAATATAAAAGATGTAAAGTCTCCATATTTTAGGGCTGAATAGTGTTCCATCACAGTTTATTAATCCAGTCATGAGTTGATGGGCACATAGTTGGGTTGATTCAGTATCTTAGGAGTTGTGAATTGGGCTGTAATAAACAGTCTAGTGCAAATGTCCTTATGGTAAAATGATTTTTTTTTTCTTTTGGGTAGATACCTAGTAATGGCGTTGAGTTCTTTGAGGATTCTCCATACTTCTTTCCAAAGAGGCTGTGTTAGTTTGCAGTTCCACCAACAGGGTGAAAGTGTTCCCCTCTCTCCACATCTGCCAGCATCTCAGAGTGGTTTTGATTTGCATTTCTCTGATGGTTAGGAATGATGAGCATTTTTTCATGTGTTTGTTTGCTGGCCACTTGTCTTCTTCAGAGAAGGTTGTGTTCATATCTCTGGTCAAAACACATGTTAAAGTGTGGTCTCTTTCTGGTCTCATTCTAATTAATTTTGAACACAACTGGTTTCCTTTGAACCCAGTCATTTACCCTCATGGGCACCTGCAATTAGCTAAGGGCATGTTAGTCAACGCTGTCTGTGGACCCCATGTAATGAAAAGTCCATGAAATTCAGGCCTTTTTTAAACCTTCTTAGATCAAGCCTCAGTGGGCCTCCCTTGCAGAACTGACTTCCCAGCTGGAAGGAACTGCACGGCCAATCTTTTTCCCAAGAAACATATGTTCGTGATGCTTTCTGTGCAAACATTGACATTGGATAATGGAGAAATCCTGTCCTGCCTGGAAAAGTGAGAGAAATGGATTCTGAAAATGCTAATCAGGTAGAGCAGTCTGCAGTGTCGCTGCCTGCCTGGGCCTTGTTCTGCCTGGGAGAGAGCTTCCTGGAGGAGAAGGAAACTCGCAGCTCTGGACGGTGACTCACAGTGCAATGGCTGCATGGTTCAAACACTGCCCGCCTGTGGAACAGGAAGGCCCTTATTGTGCTCAATTGTTTTCCTGAACGCCGTTCTCAACAACAGCAAAAGGAAACATTACTGTTTGGCTTCCAGCCATCCCAGACCACTTGGTACTTAACAGTGCTTAGAATGCAAAAGTTAGGCCCAGCCAGACAGGCAGAGGCGCAGGCTGCAGACGTTTCTGTCTGTGTTTCAGATTAAGCGGCTGCCTTCTGCAGTAAACCGTCCTGAGTGATTTAAGACAAAAGGAACTCCCTTTACTAGCAACAACCTCCACCGAGTTTGACCATTTGTTTTATGGACCGGTTTCATTGTTTCTTGTCTGGTAACCCTTGGGAGGCCTTGACACCACCCACTGAGTCGCCTGAATGAAATACAAAAGGCTTTGCCTGTCAGCTACTGCTTTGTGAGATCTGATTGCTCTGGACAGACTGGGAGGCCAGGGAAAGTGTGGCCTGGGGGGGGGAGAGAAGGCCCACCAGCAAAGGAAGAATCCGGATGCCCGACTCTCCAGCCTCTGGGTGCTGTTACAGGTGCAGGAAGGCCCAAGGACAGGGCCCTTCCTCATCCATGCTCGGTAACAAGTGTGGATTCTTCTTTCTCTCCTGCCACCTCGACCAGGCCCTTGGCCTCTTCATTAGCAGCTCAGGGGCTAAAGTTATGCTATAGTTTATGGTCAAACATGGGGCCTGGGGATAGAATAGTGAGGCTGTTTCTTTCTTCAGTTCAGCTTAGCTCTAGTTCTGGAGGAGACCCGGCTATGTTCTCTCCTGCTGCACTAACCCTGCCAAGGCTTCCTCAGATGTTCTTGGCTTCTCTGCACAGGGGCTCATGCTGCAGGCAGGGAAGGTGGGCAGGGAGGGTGAAGGTGGCAGGAGGAGGAGATTCCACACTGTTTCCTCTGGCCTCTTCACTCCCTGCCCCCTTCCTTCTTCCAGGCTCTTCAGCCTGGAACCTGCAACTCCCATGCAGAACATCACATGATGCCTCCTTGCCCACCTGCTCAGACCGAGCTGGAGGCTCAGCTGGAACATCCCACCACATGAGCTTCTTCCAAATTTTCCAGGGCTTTTTGCCAGCCTTTGTCAACATGCACCCCCCAAAAGTGGGTTGTCCAAAGTGTTTCATGCTTAAAAGAATCTGGGAAGCTAGACTGCAGGAAAGCAAGCATCTTCTCAGAGCCGTGGCTGCGTGCGGAGGGCTATGGCTCAGGTGTGTAGGTTGGCTGTGCTTTAGTTTGGTTGAGTATTAATGTCTAGTTCTAAAGGGGGAAGGAAGGATGGGTGCTTACCCTTCAGCTGAGTGCCCTTTCTCAGAGGTCAGCCTCATCAGGTCAGACTGCACAGCAGGCTCTGTGGAGCTTCCAGCACCCTAATGCCACCAGAGGTCAAGGGAGTGCCAGCTTTCAGAGTCTTGGGCAGGTGACACGTGGGCTGCTAATGTACTTCACCAGAGTAGGGTAGAGACAGCCTGTGGTGGCAGGGGACAGGGATAAACAGGATGGTGTGTGGGTCTTGCCTTATCAAGCTGCCACTGGAAAGGTCCAAGGCCTCATCTTTTGGCAGGATCACTGGTAATATTGACAGAAAAGAACCCGTACTCAGTAAAATAATCTGCGGAGGTTTATTCAGAGCCGAACTTGAGGACCATGACCCGGAGCCACACCCACGAAGCCTTGAGCTCCTGGACTGGAGGTGGTGGGGTCACAGTTTGGTTTTATACATTTTAGTGAGGTCATAGATCAATATGTGAAAAACATACATTGGTTAGTCCCCCAAAGGTGAGACATTTGGAAGTGGGAAGGGGTAATAGGTGTGTTTAAAGATTCTTAAGCTGACAATTGGCTAAAAGAATTAGGCTTTGTCTAAAAGACCAGGAGAGAGTGAAAGGAATGCTTAAGGTAAAGGGTTTGTTAATTAGAGGCAAAGTACTGGACTGACTCCAGCGGTTTGTTGTGTATATTGAGGACCTGCATGTAGGTCTGGCATAGCCTTAGGCCAGTTAGTGAGTCAGGGAGGGACCATGATAAGGGATGTTTCATGGCTTTTCTCAGATCCTCTTGGCCAAGAGGGAGTCCAGTCAGCCACTTAGGGTGAGCCTCAAGATTTCATTGTGGTTCACAGCAGAGTCAGGGCTCCCAGGGAAAGCAGCCAAGTGTATGCAAGCTCAGGTGTGTGTGTTTCCATAGCTGAAGATTCTCCCAGCCAGCCAGCAAGTCAGCCCCCACAACAGCAAAACCCAAATCCTACTCTTAACTCACACTTAACATCTCTACACACATTGCACTGTCAGTCTCTTAGAAGCAGATGGGGTTGGCTTGCATGCTTCAGTGCAAGTCCTCGTTGGAGGATCTCTAGAAGGAGTGAGGCTAGTGTGCTTCAGTGTAACTCTCATTGGAGGATCTCTAGATGGGGTGAGGCTAGTGTGCTTCAGTGTAACTCCTCATTGGAGGATCTCTAGATGGGGTGAGGCTAGTGTGGTTCAATGCAAGTCCTCATTGGAGGATCTCTAGATGGGGTCAGCTTGCGTGCTTCAGTGCAAGTCCTCATTGGAGAATCTCTATATGGGGTCAGGCTTGCTGCTTCAGTGCAAGTCCTCATTGGAGGATCTCTAGATTGGGTGAGACTAGTGTGCTTCACTGCAAGTCCTCATTGGAGGATCTCTAGATGGGGTCAGGCTTGTTGCTTCAGTGCAAGCCCTCATTGGAGGATCTCTAGATAGGGTGAGGCTAGTGAGCTTCACTGCAAGTCCTCATTGGAGGATCTCTAGATGGGGTCAGGCTTGCTGCTTCAGTGCAAGTCCTCATTGGAGGATCTCTAGATTGGGTGAGGCTAGTGTGCTTCAGTGCAAGTCCTCATTGGAGGATCTCTAGATGGGGTGAGGCTAGTGTGGTTCAGTGCAAGTCCTCATTGAACTATCTCTAGATGGGGTGAGGCTAGGGTGCTTCAGTGCAAGTCCTCATGGGAGGATCTCTAGATGGAGTTGGTTTGCACGCTTCACTGAAAGTCCTCATTGGAGGATCTGTAGCCTTCAGCTGGAAGCCCAAACCCAGGCGGTTAGGGGCAAAGGGGGACTGTGGTACTCAAAACCACAGTCAAACCCTCAATCTTACGTATTTATTATTTTTTAAAGAAACACCACTTTTAAAATCTCTTGGAAATAACATTTCATTGATCCCAGTGAGGAAAATGCTAGTTTATATAGATTTCAACATTCTTTATTCTCTTTATAGAAACAAAGGAGACCCTCAGAATCCTAAGGTCACGTGGCACTGTGATGAGTAACCGTGCATAAGAAGCATCCTCTTCCAACTCCCTTCCTCTTAAGGAAGTGAAGTGAGAGATGGACAGAGAGGAAGGACGCACCAAGCAGACACTCGGGTCACGGCTGGGGTAACTGGCAAGTGATGACTGACGTTCACTGAGTCTGGGAGCAGGGAAGTGGATGCATTCTTTGGAGGAGGCAGAAGACAGTGAGTTTCTTTTGGACAGCCTTTAGAGACATCCAAGTGAAAATCTCCACAAGGCAGGCAGATATATGAGTCTGGAGTTCAGAGACGTCTGGGCGGGAGTCATAATTCTGGGTCAACAGAGAATTGAAGCCTGAGTGTGTGTGAGCTCATCGAAGACAGTTCAGTGCAAGAGGGGCTCAGCTGGGCTGCGAGCTGGAAGGGGATGGGGAGCAGCCGGGGAGGCTGCAGACGTGAGGAGAACACGAGAGTTGAAGTGCACTTGCAGCTGGGTTTCAGCAGGTGCATGAGAGCCCATGTGACCCATGAGGTGGTGGGATGGGGGAAGGGGGAGGTTCACATTAAACGGGGCCCCATTTTTCTTTTAAAGTAATACCTTTCATTTGTATACTAAAGTATACTTTTTAAGGTGCATTTTCAATGATTTTATTTTTTAAAATCACATGCTTAAAGCAAAACAGTGGAGAAGTCGTGGAAGGTATTGAGAGCCTGTTTCAAAGACAGGAGCATTGAAACTCCCCCGTGGGAGAGGAAGTGAGATGGGTGGCACTCGTCAGTTGGCGCTGGCATCTTCCCAGCTTTCTGTTGCACTGCACTCTGGGCTTCCCCACTGTGACCTGTCACCCTGTGAGCACTCTTATTCCTTTCTTCCTGGATTGTAAACTACCCGCTGTCTCTGTTGCTGTCAGGAATTCTTGTCTTAACTCTCCCCACCCCATTTTTCTCTATTCAGCTTTGCTTTAGAACCCCAAGTATTTGATAAATTTGGGGGGATAGAATCAATAACAGGACAAAAGCATTCACGTTTTGCAGCTGTCATCTGCGGCTCAGTAATTTCTTTCTCTACTGTGTGAAGATGACAGCACTGGATAGGGGATTTTGTTAAGACCAGCGTTAGCTAGGAGGAGAGCAAGGAGAGGTTCAGAGATGGTGCAGGGGGTTTCTACATGATCGACTGGCAAATCCTTGGATCACTGTGTATTTTTATAAAATCCCCTCACCCCTTTTTTTGGTTACTGTGTATTTTCACTTGATCCCTTTCTACCCCCTCGCCTGCATACCATACAACTGCATGCGAATTCGCACTTGAAATTGGATAAGGGAAATGTGGAGCACAAATCTTCTTTCATTTCTTTGGAGTTTTTTTTTTTTTTAATCTCATTTTAATATTTTTAGCATTACATTTTGTATAATTTTGAATTCATTTCTCCTGAGTCTAGACCAGTGTTTTTCAACTTTTTTTTTTTTAAATCAGCACACTCGAACCTATAGTTAAACTTCCATGGCACACTGAAATTATTTTGATCAAAACGTCTTTTGAAAGTAATTTGATTAATGACCTTTAAGACTTTTCACGGCACACCTAAGATCTTCCTCTCACGGCACACAGATTGAAAATTGCTGGTCTAGACAAACGATGGATTCCTATTATTAGCAAATTTCTGCCCTAGGATATGAATAAATGAAGGAAATTAATATAGTACAGGGAAGAGAACACAGGCTTTGGCCTCAGCAGGTCTGGAATGCACCTGTGTGACTTAAGTCAAGTTGCTTGTCTTAGGCTCCCTTGCCTTATCTGCCAGAGAAATATGAATACAATTCCCTTTACAGGGCTTGTGATGAGAATTGAGATAAGACTTAATGCTGGTAAGTCTGGGCTCATAGTGTGTGCTCAACAAATGTTTCTTTCCTTTCCACTTCCTCTACTTTTAACTCTGACGTATTTATTACGTTAACCTTGAGAGGGAACTATCAACACTTGGGCATAATAGTTTGTATCTGTCATTTTGTACCTTTTACTTTTTTCTTTTCATTAGCTTTTTTTCCCCTGAAGCAGAATCTAAACACCTTGAGGACAGAACACTCTATTTATCTGTTAGGTGTTTTTATGCCCAGTCCCCTCTAACCATGCTCACCACCAAGTAGCAGGTGGTGAGATCTTTTTTTAACTAAATTTTCTTTCTTTTAGCTTTGTCGTTTGCCATGTGGTGATAATGACAGCATTTGTCCCTGTGTAAGAAATTAATTAGAAATTTAAAAAAAGTCTATAATTTTCCTCAGGTATTCCTGGTGGAGATCTTAGGTGGAGCTGTTGCTGCTATTGATTGATCCCAAGATTTCTCTAATTAGGGGACACTCTGATCTATACCCATTACTCTTCCCTTTGCATGGCAGGATTCCCAGCTAGGTCAGCACGATGACAAATAGTGGAGCTGGTGCAGAAATGAAAGTCAATCAGAAATAAAGTGACTATCCAAGTCGTTGTCCAAAGGGCGACGCTTTTGAAAGGGAAGGAAGGAGCTATGAATGGTTATGTTGGCTGAGCAGGGCTAAATCCGGGCTGGCCAGGGCAAAGCAAAGTCACCTGGAGATGGATACCAAGTTTATCTCTGCCTTGTGACAGTCTGACTGGCCACACTGCTCTGAAGCAATTAAAATGCTAATTGAATTTTGTATGCACTCTGTAGCATGCATTTAATATGCACATTTCTTTCTTTTTTTTTCTTTTTTCTTTTTTTAGCAACCTCAAACTCATAGGCTCAAGTGATCCTCCTCTTACTTCCCCTGTCACTGTGCCAGGCTAGTTTTTTTCCCATTTTTATTAGCGATGGGGTCTCACTCTTGCTCCAGCTTGTCTGGAACTCCTGAGCTCAAGCAACCCCACCACCTCAGCCTTCCAAAGCGCTATAGGATTGCAAGCAAGAGCCATTGTGCGCAGCCTGAAGATATTATTTATTATTGATAAAATAAGTATACTAATTTTTTTTCATGGTTACTGCTTTTATATGTTGAGAAATCTCTACTCATTCTTAGTTCTTAAAGATTTTCTTTTAAACCTTTAATATGTCTTTCTTTTTGTTTAGGTTTATAATCTATCTGGAATTAATTTTTGTTCATAGTAGGAGGAGGAGGTTGAGGTTTTCTTTTTTCCTATATGGAAAAACAGTTGTTCCAGCACCACTTACTGAAAAAACTTTCCTTACCTCATCAAATTGCTCTGGCAGTTTTGTCAAATACGTGTATTTCTTTACCACTGTCTAAATGTGGCACTTCGGTGCCTAAATTACTCATATGATGTTGAAGAGAGATTCCAGGTATAGCAGGAGGACAGTACATGGTCTCTTTTAATCACACACATCACAATTTAATGAGGACCTCAGGTACAGGGCTACTGACCTATTTCACCTGCATTTCTCCCCTAAGTCACCTAATATTTCTCCAACACCTGGGCAGTGTAATGCAAGTTGTAAGAATTTTGTTTAGAAGGCAACATAATCAGTTTTGCTCCAGAAGATTTTACTACAATTTACTTGTAGAGTTGGAAGAGAAATTTCTTTGCGAACTGAAGATGCATGAATGAACCACTGGAGTTATTGATTCTTCACATTTTTTAGAAATCGTTTTTCTTCACGCTCATAGAAGTTACCATTCTTCACACTTGTAATGTCTTCAGTCTCATGGCAAAACTCCCCTGAGACCACAAGTCCGTCTTTCATGAAAGGCAAATAAACACACAAAGCATTTGAAATAAAGATGTGTATTGAAACCGAGTCACATATGGGATGACTGCCTGGTTTCCAGATGGAAATTAGTTACCTTCTGACGGGCAGCCGCCTGGTGAACATCTCTGCCATAAACGGGAATGGTTTCCTTCGGCAGTATTTCCCATTGAGCAGGGAGGTACTGCGCCCTAAGTGACGGGCCCAACAGTGTCTTCATGGTGTGTTCTGCGTGTGCCTGCGTCTGTCTGTGTGTGAATGTGTGTTTATGTATTCATGTGTGTCTGTGTGTGGCTGTCTGCATATGTGTGTCTGTTTGTGTCATTTGTATATGTGTGCGCATGTGTGTATGTAGGTCCATGTGTGTCTGTGGCTGTGTATGTATGTAAACACGTGTCTCTGTATATTTGTGTAAGATGGATCTGTGTGACTATGTGTGTCTGTGTGTATGTGTACCCGTGCATGTGTGTCCATGCATGTCTATGTGTGTGCTTATCTGTGTATGTCTGTCCCTGCGCATCTGCGTGTATGTTTACCCGTGCACGTGTGTCCATGCATGTCTGTGTGTGTTTACCCATGTATGTGTGTCCGTGCGTGTCTGTGTGTATGTTTACCTGTGCATGTGTGTCTGTGTGTATGTTTACCTGTGTATGTGTGTCCCTGCGTGTCTGTTTACCTGTGTATTTGTGACTGTCTGTGTGTACGTTCACCTGTGATTGTGTGTCCATGTCTGTCTCTCTGATGTGTGAGTGTCTGTGTTGTGACTGGGGGTGGGGTGGGGGTGTGGGGTCCTCTCTGAGACTCCCTCAGGACTGTGCTCTCAGTGCTCTCCCTTCTTCCTTCAGCTCAGGACACCCTTTTCAAGCCTCAGAGACATCCCTCCCTCTCTTGATGTGCTGTATTTTCCTGAGACAACAGGATCTGCAGGATCTCTGCCTCAGGGCGCTAGCATCACCTCTCAAGGAGTTTAAATTCTTGCAACCACAAACACCCAGAAGATTCTGCCACAACAGTTCCCTGGGGAAGGGGCTCTAATCCTTCTCTTTGCTTGTGTGGGGAAATTACAGGTCAGATAGTTAAGTTCCCAAATTTCATCATAGAAAAAGTGCTACATACTGCACTGCTGAATGTCACCACAGTCACCTTCCATGTATACCCTTTGGGAAGCTGTGCCCCGACACCAGCGCCTAGTCCACCCTTCAGAGCAATTTTAGAACTCTTTTTCTGGAATGGCCATCAGAGCTGTCATCATCTGAGATCTGGTAGTTAAGTCTGCAAACTCATCCTAGAAAAAAGTGCTACAACGGATGAATGAAAAAGAAGAAAAATCGCTCCATACCTCATTGCTGAATACAACTATGGTCACCTTTGAAATACTTCCCCTGGCCATCTGGTGACTCATACTATGATGCAAAACCAAAGAAAAAACATCTCCCAAACATTTCGCTGCAGGAGAGGAAGAATTAGTAGAGATCAATTATAAGGTGAGAGATAAACTGGGGCCTGAGTGTAGGCACAGGTCACCTGCAGCACAGCAGGTGTTCTCTCCAGCCAGTGGGGACAGCTCTGTGCTCACATGGCACCCAACACTTTTGAGGGTGCTCTTGTGGGGTCTCCAGGGTGTTGACATTTTCCCCTGTCACAGTCTTCACCTAGTTCTCAGCTGTGTGTGGCCCTCAGAAGTGAGTCTGTGCTGCCCCAGCCAAGGAGGACTCTTTGAAGGGCTGCATGGCAGAGCAACTTTTGTATGTTTAGCTCCCTCAGCTGATCACGGGAAGGCTGTTTGGATCTTCAGTTACCTTCTGTTTCCAATTCTTTCCCAATGGCAAATATCCAAAAGGGAAAAAGGCATCCATCATAACACCCAGCTAGTTTTTCTATTTTTAATAGAGACGGGGTCTCATTCTTGCATAGGCTGATCTCAAACTCCTGAGCTCAAGCAATCTACCCACCTTGGCCTCTCAGAGTGCTAGGATTACAGGCGTGAGCCACCACACCCGGCCCAGTAGGAGATTCTTAAATGAAGACATAACACATAGGTCAAGTTCAAGGTCTTCAGCAAGACATGGCCTTTCACTCTAACCTTTGCTCTTAAGGCTTAAAGACCAAAGCAAGGGTTGGGCTATAGCAACTATTAAGGACCTTTGGAAGGAATAAAATGGAATATTTGTTCCACCTGAACATGCTTTCAAAAGGACAAAAAGCATATCTTAGAAAGCTCAGGGGTGTCTGTGGTCCCCAGTAACTTGATACTCCACTGCCAGGAATGAAGTCTAGAGAGAGAGGTGTGTCTTAAAAATAACGGTGAGTGTGGCTTTTGGAATAGGAAATAGTCTGCAGTAGTTAATAGCATGTGAGTATGGCAGACATTGATTCATTTAAAAAGGAACTTTTGTTTTAATAAACTCAAAATCACTAAGCAACTGAAACTTTGAGCTTCACTATGTGAAAATCTGCCTTGAGAACGAGCACAGTAAAATCCATCCCAGACTTTCTAATATGCTGGTATGTAAGTTAGAATGAAATGTCAGATGTTTCCCTTGTGAGCCAGGAATGAGTTGAGATTATTACAACTATCAGTGGACTATAAACACATAAGCTTTGCAATAATAAAAGGCAGGACTCAGCGGTGAAGTGGATATTCATGTGGCCTGTGATAAGTATCAGGATGCAAAATCAGAGCAGGAAAGCTGGAGTTGGAGACAATGAAATAACAACATTTCGAGTGTGGGCTTTCATACCAAAGGGACAATGTTGAAACACCACGAAGGCCTGAAGGGAAAGTTGTCTAAGATGGGTCTGTTATGCCTTGGTTCTACTTTGGTTCTGTTCTTAACTTTCTATTCTCAAACCACCAACATTTACAGCATTGAAAATAGGGTTAGTGTTCTAATACTATAAACAATATAACTTTTTAAAAAAATTTTTTTAAATTTTAAATTTTTATTTTTAATTTCAGCTTGCTTGTTCATTCTTCTTCATTTGAAGTACTCTTTCTTTTTTTGTTCATTTTCTTCTTCCTCTGGCGATGCTCTTTCCCATTGCCTCCCCGGTAGCTGGGATTACAGACGCCCACCACAACGTCTGGCTGTTTTTGGTGTTGTTAGTAGAGATGGGGTCTTACTCTGGCTCACTGCTGCTCATACTGGTCTTGGAACCTCTGAGCTCAGACAATCCACCTGCCTTGGCCTCCCACAGCGCTGGGACTACAGGTGTGAGCCACCACGCCCGGCCAAGAATATAACGTTTAAAAATGAAGGAAGTTGGTTTGGCCATCTTTGTCTTTTGCCAGTAAAAATTAAGCCTAGTTTTTCAAAATCTTTGCATGTTCCCTAAATGGAATTAAGCCTCTCACACTTCCCGGTGTTTATTGGTTTGAATATAAAAATGGAAAAACAAAAAATATGAATTATGATGGTCTTGGCTGAACTAAAGATTGCAATTGTTAATTACTTTGCTAGATGAAAGAGCCAATTCACACTGGGAAGTCATAAAGAAAAATAGTACTTACTTTTACATTTAAATGAGTGTTTATTTGCCTATATTCCAATATTAAGGCCAGAGGTGTTTCCTTTGAGCATATCTAATAATCTCTGCGAGAGATTTAGAATATTTGAGCCCCAACATCTCTCTGCAGCAGGCCGTGCTTAGCACAAAATATTTTGGGTGACTGTACTGCTAGATTCCATGAATAAATAAGCTTGTCTAATAATTGACATACGAAATGCCATGAAAGGAAAGTTTGTCTCAGAAATTTCTTTGGAGTATAATTACTACGTTTCTTTAGCAAGCACTGTGTTAATAACATCAGTTGAATAAATCTCCATGTGTAAACAAAGCTCTTGTTTGTCTGCTAAAAAAGACCTTATTTCTTGGTAGTAACGAAGGCAGCGGTAATGTAAATGACAAATAATACTAAAGCAATAAAAATCTATGTTACCTGCAAAATAACTGGACAGTTTACACGGATGTGGCCACTTCCTTGGCACATCAGATTTCCTTGCTGGCCTTCCACAGCACGCCTCTGCAGAAATTTACCTCCTCACCACCCACCCCCACCCTTATCGCGGAGGTGAAGAAACTGCTTTAATAAGTGGTGGATTGAGTTTTTGCTCTACGCCACCCAAACAGGTTAGCAGGTAGACTCCAGGTTTGACAACTTTGATATGCTGAGTTGTTTTCAAGTCAACCTCCTAAACATGATTCATTTTTCATCTCTGGGGGCAAAGTAATATTTGATGAGAACTTTTTAAAAAGTGCTATTATTGGAACAGAAAATAAATTCACGAATCATCCTGGAGTCTTGTCATTTATGGGTGGTAATTTCGTGTCAATAGTGGACCCTGAGTACTTTTTTTGTATACAAAAAACACCTGCATTCCCAATACCCAGAAGTAGCTTTGGTTAATGTTTTCTCATATTTGCCTGTGGTCTTTTTTTTTTTTTTTTTTTTTTTAATAAAAGAAATAAAATGGCCTCAACTCTTTTTAATAACATTGTACACATATAAACTAAGAACAAAGAACATTTTGACAGCGTCAAGTTCTGAGAGAGAGAGGTCCAGATTAAACAAGCAGTAAGTGTTACTCCTTCCAGTGCCAAAGGAACAACGGTGCTCAAGTGATGGTTTCCAGGCAACCCCACAGCATAAATCTTCAATCCAACCGCCTTTTATGTGACATTTACATATAAAAACTGTTTATAGAGCAGTGCAACCTTCCTTTGTGTCCCTTCGGGTTTGTCAGAGTCATCAATGCTTTGGTTCTTATGCTGTAACTACTCACAATATGTCAGCAAATTTGATCTGTGCATTTTACTATGGCTCTGTTTGGATTCTCAGCAGAACCAAATAAGGGCTAATGTAGCAGGTACAAAACAAGATCAATGGGAAGAAGACAGCGAACCATACACAGCTGTACTTGGAGACTCTAACGCTTATGCACCCTTTAGTGAATTGTTGGGCTGCAAGCCAGGGCAGGACTTCCTCTTCACGTTGTCCATACATTTTGACAATTTCATCTTCACAGATGGCCAAGGAAGGACAAGTTCAATTTCATTTAAATAACAGAAAACTGGCCCAAGAATAGGCAAATTGGTTGCTTTATTAAGAACCTGCCCAAGTTAGGAAATGTAAATACCTTAGAGTCATAGATCTGGTATCAATTGAGAATGATTTGGCCCTTGATTGAGTTAAGTAGAAAACCCATTTATGGGAATATTCAACCGCCAGTGTGAGGCTCTTGATTGTATGTAACCAAAACTTGAACTAGACTTTGTGAAAAAGGAGAATTGATTGACACTGGTAATTAAGGAGCCAAGGGGGTCCACTTGACCTTGGGCTTCTGTGGCTTCTGGCCTCTCAGATTTGCTACCCTCTGCCTGGCTTTCTTTTCTTTTCTTTTTTTTTTTTTTTTTGAGACAGAGTTTTCATTCGGTAGAGTGCCATGGCGTCACAGCTAACAGCAACCTCTAACTCTTGGGCTCAAGCGATTCTCTTGCCTCAGCCTCCCAAGTGCTGGGACTACAGATGCCTGCCACAATGCCTGGCTATTTTTTTTGTTGCAGTTGTTCAGTTGGCCCAGGCCGGGTTCGACCTCGCCACCTTTGTATGTGGCTGGTGCTGTAACTACTGTGCTAAGGGTGCTGAGGCTGCCTGACTTTCTTTTCATCCTCTCCCTAGAAGGCGGCACGGTGGCTCCCAGGAGTTCAAGATGCATGAGGCCTTCAATGTTCATGGTTACAGGGTAAGAGCAGCTGTCTCTCCCAACAGTCCTGGAGCATTAAGATTGGTTCATTTTGAAGAAGGGGGCCCTTTGCCCATCTAATCACTGTGCCCACAGACATGGGCGTATTTCTCTGAGTGACAGCCTGGGTCCCAGTAGCTCCCTCAGCAGGAAGGTGGTATCAATCTCATCTGCACCACATGGTCAGAGGCGGGTCCATGTGGATGGGTGGAGGGGTCCTTCTCCAAAGGAAAATGTACTGGGCAGATCTGATCAGTCAGAAAAATGCCTGCCCACGACAGTAATCATTGACAGGCCTAAAAATAGAGCTTTTGTTTGATCCTTAGTTTCTATTCTCTGCCCAGTCAGTGTGTTCAGTCTGTGAAGCAAACACACCAGAAGTGGTGGGTATATATAAAAGTGTCTAAAAGTCAATGTACACACCTGTGCTTGGGGTTGTAAGACTAAGGATTAATAAAGAACGAGGCTAATGCCAGGATGCTTGGAAGGAGCTGTCTCTCTCTCTTTTAGAGATTAAAAAGAACACAGACTTATTGTTCAGAAGTTTGAAATGGATCTTTCTCATGTAAAATCAAGGTGTCAGTAGGGCCATGTTCCTTTCTGGAGGTTCCAGGGAAAATCTATTTTTTTTGAGGAGCTGTCACTTTATGAAGAAGTTAATAAATGGATCATAGAACAAAAAATATCGAGAGAGTTTGTTCCCTGGTAAGATCAAAATACTGAGTTTGATAATGCTGCTGTCTCTAGAAGGATAGTATTATGAAACGCAGCATCATCAGTGACAGCTGATGGGCAAACTAAGAAACACATACTTGCAATAAGGAAACTAATACCTGGAGTTTTATCTGAACCATTTGAGTGTAAAGGGGGGAAGGAAAACAAACCATTGCTATAGTTTGAGTGTCCAAAACTCATTCATGGATTAATGGATTAATAGATAATAAGAGAATGAGTCAGTTATCTTGAGGTTGGGTCTGTTACAGAAGCCACTTTGACTTTCTCTTTCACTCCTCTCATCCTGCGATGTCCTGCGATGCCTTTGGCCTTATTACAACACAGCGAGAAGGTCTTCTCTAGGAGAGGCCTCTCAGTGTTGAACTTCCCAGCCTCCAGAACTGCAAGAAATAAATTTCTTTGTATTACAAATTATGCAGCCTGGAGTGTTTTGTTACAGCAACAACAGTAATTATAAAACCAACAAAACAACAACAACAACAAAACAAACACTAGGCGTGTTTTCATGAGGCTCATTTTGTTACTGAGAGTCTTAGCTGGAAGAAAGAAATTCAGTAAGTGAAATGGAACAAGTGAAAAACTTTTCAGCATTATGGAAACTTGCAAACCTCAAAACAGTTCTGCTATTTGCCCAATTTTTACATAAATTAGATTTCTGCTGAAATGTCCTGACACTTCAATTGAGTAAAACTATAGAAACAAAGATAGCTGTGAAAAGATTCCTATATGAAGTATTAAGGAGTTGATAAATGAACACTTTTTATCTGAGAATGGCACCATCCCATAAAATCGTCAAGAGACTTTAAATACTTGCCCCAACAAGAAGGGGATTAGACCTATTAACTGCCAAAAAGGGAGGCATCTGCTTATTTTTGCAGGAGAAGTGCTGCTTTTATGCCAACAGATCTGGGATCGTGCAAAACAAGATCAAAACACTCCAAGAAGATCTAGAAAAGAGAAGAAAATAAATTTCAGAAAATCCCCTGTGGATGGGCCTACATGGTTTTTTACCCTACCTTCTTCCCCTGACCCTTACCCTTATGTTA